>LVTN01001292.1:6350-85501 GCA_001649415.1 Musa itinerans
CTGGATGGGGCTTCGGTTATATACCGGGCGTTGAACTCTCTTTCGCAAGTTCGCACGTGGCCTTTACGGGAACTTGTCTTGACGCCCGAGACCAGGTGAGCGGCTGTTTGTGGGCTTGCAGCTGTTCGTTCATCCTTCTAAAGCCTTGTTTTCTCCCTCTCCCTCTTTTCTCTTGTGCACACAAGGTGTTCGTCGAATTGCTTGTAAAGCTTCCCTTTTCGCGAGACTTCGGGACTTGTCCGTTGCTCGTTCTTTCGAACTAACCAACTTTCTCTTTTACAGGTCCTTCGGGACCTGCGAGAGGTTACAAGTGGGCTGATCCTTGCAGAGCAAGATCGCAAGGGCGAAGCGCGACTTAGGCAACGCAAGCTAAGTTCGCGTCTTTGCCACAAGGGTGACTCGCGACTTAGGCAACGCAAGCTAAGTTCGCAACTTTGGCCACAAGAGTGCCTCACGCCTTAGGCAATTCCAGCTAAGGTCGTGACAATAGGGCATTGATATGAAGGAAGATATGGCCTATCGACCTCGTGGATGACAGTCCACGGGAGGAGATTTGGGCTGACCCGGTCAACCTCCACAAACAGCAATCTACGTGTGACTAATTGGGTCTACCCCCTCGGTCATGCTCCATGGGGAAAATGCTAAAGGAATAGTGTTATGGTCGTTATAGGCTTATCGTCCTTTTTAATGGAATGTTAGTGGGAAAGCTTTATGGTCGTTACAAGCCTACCACTCCCATAGATGGAATGTCAGAGAGTATATGTTATGACCGTTAGAAGCTTGTCACCCTCATTTACGGAATGTCAATGGAAGACGTTACGATCATTACAAGTGATTTCTCTAATTGAATAGGTATAAAAGTCGACCCTTAGCGCCAGTCCAAGAGGTCAGATCTCTTTACAACTAACCCTCTTATATTATAAAATCATGTTAGAGTTAACTTGAACGTCGAATGGGTCGTGTTAGGAAACACTCCTTACATTGACCTTCATGCAGGGACTCACCAATAAGCCGGAATTCACCTCAGCCTAACCTCATGACCACATTGAAATGATCAAGACTATATAAAGATTACCTCACAACCACCTCATTCGTGTCAAAGCTACCATAAGGGTTCCTAAGATATTTTTATACTATTCGGATTTATATAAAGATGACCTCGCAGTCACCTTATTCGTGTCAAAGCTATCACAAAGGTTCCTAAGACATTTTTCACTATTCAAGTTTATATAAAGATTACCTCGCAGTCACCTTATTTGTGTCAAAGCTACTTCCTAACACATTTTTAGAATATTCGGGTTCCTAAGACGGCAAGTAATATGAATGGGTCATGCTGGGAAACACTCATTGCATTGACCTTCATGCAGGGACTCACCAATAAGTCGGAATCCACCTCGACCTAACCTCATGACCACATTGGAATGATCAAGACTATATAAAGATTACCTCGCAGTCACCTCATTCGTGTCAAAGCTACCGCAATGGTTCCTAAGACATTTTTACACTATTCGAGTTTATATAAAGATTACCTTGCAGTCATCTCATTCCTGTCAAAGCTACCACAAGGGTTCTCAACACATTTTTACAATATTCGGGTTCCTAAGACGGCAAGTAATATGATGGGGATGACCGAGTTTAATTGGCTCAGGACCATTCCGGAACATTCCTATTCCTTCCGATAAGCCACAAGCCTCCTAGAGTGTAGGTATGCAGCGAGCAAAAGTCAAATAATGTCGCGTCTGATAACAGGATCCGCTACGAACTAACACTCCCACTTCACCCCATGTAGTTGGACCCAATGTGGTCGAGACAAGAGTTATTTGGGTCGAACCGTGATGTCGACCTTCCGGTTGGTCCTTGCTCTGCAGAGCCACATCTCCGCCACCGCTGCTGTTCTCCCAATCTATCACCATCTCCATCACCTCCGTCTCCTGTCTCCTCCAGGAACTCAGGCCTCTCTTAGAGCTGCTGCTTTCCCTTCGGACCAGATGCAGAATGGTTATCCACACGCTTCCTTCGCCTTCTGCCCTACCCCCATGCAACCTCAGGTTATCTCTCTCGTCTTTGCCTATTGATCTCCATCCAAGAGTGGCATAGAGTAACAAGAAGTAGAATAGTCGAAAAGCTTCAAGCAGCTGCTTTAGCATATACAAAGGGCTGCTGCTTCAGACAGATACTTCCATGGGGGCTCATAAATGAACTGCATGCGTTGCAGGAGGAGATCTGAAGCAGCAATAGCGTCAGCCACAGTCGAGGAGCCGGGAGCTGGCCGCAGGAAAGCAAACCTGTGGGCGAAGCGCAAGGAAATGGTTAAGCTCCCCGAGTATTCGGATGGCAGTGGCAGGGTCTTCCCTGTGAGTGAGTTCCTCAGCCATCCAACTGGCGTCGAGGCTCTTCTAAATACCAGAGCTTTGCAAAGATTTGAGCCACTGGACTCCAATACATATAGGTTGCCCCATGACCTTACTTGTGTATCATGGAATTCCAGTTTCAAGCACTAAAAATTACAGCTTGCAACCACCACCAATGATCAAGGCACTAATTGTTATGTGAATTCTAGCGCTGAATATTTCCTACCTGTACTGTGTTGTGCGCATCATGAATGCTTCTTTCTCTTTTTTTCTCAGAGTTTATACTTCTATTTTAGCCTGTTAGACTCCTAGTTTAAATTTGCAAAATTTATTATGCACTGAGCTTGCTGCACGATCAATAGCAGCTACTTCTCAAGACTGGCATGGATAGTTTTTACTCTGTTTTCGCTTTGTGAAATACTCTTTATATGGTAAGCGATGCTATATGTAGGTGCACTTTGCATAAAATTCAGTTTCTCAAGTTTGAAGTTGCCCCAGTGTTGGACTTGCGGGTGACCCGAACAGATGAAGATTGCACAGTTGAGATGTTGTCCTGCAGGGTAAGTTCCATGTTGCTGGATCTGAGAATGAGATCAATCACTGGCAGTGGTTTCTAGATTTAAACAAGTTGTTCATGCATACTTGTGGCTGTTTATAGTTTCACATGTTTATCATACTGATACAAAATGTTTGAAGTCAATTGATCTTTATCAACTCAGAAGTTGTCATGAGAAATCTATATTTTTATTAAATCTATCCATTACAATTCAGATGAATTTTTGCAAAGTTATGGCAAATAATTGCCTTTTTTGTGATTCTCTTTCATGTTGTGCCAAATTTCTTTAGTGGTTTGTTTTGCTTTCGAGTTCTTCCAAGATGTAACTTAAGTAGTTTTTCTGAATTTAATCCAAACAGAAAAAAGGTGTATCTGATAATCAGTTAAGAATGTTATATTATCTTACTCGGCCACAACTTAGTCCTCAAGAAGGGTAGCATGATTCTCACGAGATCAGCTGATACTTGAATTGTGTATTCTATTTCAGGAAAACCTTGTGTAGAACAAGAAATTTGGATTAGGATGAACAACTTTTCTAAAATAGTAAATAACAAACGATAAATAGTTTGATTCTAGTAAGGCTTTTTATACACTAATAATTTCTCTCTGTTTGGTGTATCGAAGATCATTCTTTATCAGATCATATGTCGGCTATGAACTTGACAAGTCCTTGACTGTTTATATACTTGTGATTTTGAGTCCTTGTCTGAATTTTGATCATTGTTTTACATTTAACAGTTTGAGGGTTCAAAAGCAGTTGAAAAGCAAAATCAACTTTTCTCGGGTATGTTGAGATATTTTATATAGATGCTTCTTTATTAGTTATGTATATGAAAGTTTTTACATAGTTGTGTATGCTTTAAAAGTGACTCATATTTGTACTTCCAAGCTCTAGTACAACAGCGCTTGCTGGAAAATAACTAGTCATATTTCTGGTATTTGTTTGTGGAAATTCTTTCACATAAACACATAAATTTGCAACATGGATGTGTTGTTGTTGTTGTTCATACCTACTCCAGTTAACAGTATCAGATTTTTTAGTCCATGCTTACTGATTAACAACAAAAAAAAAATGCCACTGTGTTCAGATTCCAGTATTTTCATCACCAAGTACTCATGAAGGTTAGAAACTGCAGATATGTTTTGCACCCACTACATCATGATACTTCTTATTATTTCTTCTCTTCTTGCAGCATTTATGAAAAACTATATAAAGTGGGAGGCTAAAAATTCGGAGCCATGCTTGATTGTTGATGTGAATTTGAGGGTTACCCTTGAGGTAAAGAAAGAAACTAAGAAATACATCTATGGTCTTAATGTGGAACTGTTTATCATTGATTTGAAAAGAAAGAACAAGGTGCAGTTGAAGCTTATCTTGGTTACTTGTGCTTTATGTTAGAACATCATAGGTCATGGACCTAAAATAAAACAAATACCTACATTCTCAATGTAATTGAGTCATCCATGCAGACTTTGTAACCCTTAGATTCTTCTGACTTGCAGTCAGATTGAAGTGCAAACAAATAGCTATGTTCTCAATGTAATTGAGTCATCCATGCAGACTCTCTTCTTGCAGCATTTATGAAAAACTATATAAAGTGGGAGGCTAAAAATTCGGAGCCATGCTTGATTGTTGATGTGAATTTGAGGGTTACCCTTGAGGTAAAGAAAGAAACTAAGAAATACATCTATGGTCTTAATGTGGAACTGTTTATCATTGATTTGAAAAGAAAGAACAAGGTGCAGTTGAAGCTTATCTTGGTTACTTGTGCTTTATGTTAGAACATCATAGGTCATGGACCTAAAATAAAACAAATACCTACATTCTCAATGTAATTGAGTCATCCATGCAGACTTAATCAAGAACTTACTTAGTATTTGCATTGTTAATTAAAATGTAGTGTACAGACACCATTATGTCAAGGGATAGGTACATAGTGTCTGCTTAGCTTGGCGTGGGAGGAACCTTCGAAGGGGCAGGGGAAAATATTTCTCAAGGCTTAAGTAACAAGTTGCAATCTCACTAGGAACAAATTGAGCAGGGAACTTAGACCGGCTGGACATTTCAAAGACCTCTTACTTTTTGAATGACCTTGACATAGTCAACCAAATGAATCTAGTGTACCTCTTACTATGCAAATATTATGTTTGCATAGTTGTCTTGCACATTTCTTCCATGGCTTCAAGGTAAAATTTTGTTACTTTTTTTGTTCTTGTCATGCCTCTATTTGCTGCTGATACCAACTTGATTTCTGTTAGCCAACATGTTTATGTATCTTCCCAAATCTACTTTTCAGGTTTATACAAAGCCATTTAGCTTGCTTCCATTGTCAGCAGTGGAAAAACCCGGAAACCTGTAAGTTCTTGACACTGAAGTTTTTTTCTGTTTGATAAAATCAAAACACCAGAAATATCCATATTTTAGTTAGAATCAGTATGTAAGATGGCTGTCTTGATGAAGATTTAGCATTAGTAAATTCAAGAAACCTCATATGTGCCCATGAGAGGCTAAGTTCAAGATGACTGTACAACATTGTTTAGTTATGGCTGATTAGCTTTATTCTTGCATCTACATAGGAACCATAGATTAAAACTTAATCAAAGATAACAGAGTAGTGTTGCTGATAATGATATCTGCAACTTGATCAGAGTTTTACATGAAGCGACTCTCTGAAGCACTACCATATAGAAGTCTAACTCTGATATTTGCAATAAGTATCATATGAACGGCCTCGTTTTTTTTGGTAGAAACTGATCACATGATGTCTTGCCACCCTTTATTTGAACAACCTTGTCCACAATGGTGTTATACTCTTCTGGTAACCAGTACAAACCAGAATTTGCCATGGAGAGCTTTTCCTTGAATAAGATGGATAATCTTCTTCACATCTGAGAAAACCTTCACATTCATTATCTGATTTGGTAGCTCTCTTCAATGCATGAATAATAGCGACAACCCTTCAATGATACAGGACATGCATAATTACCCCCTCATTTTTTTCATAAGATGTGAAACTCTAACTCCATCATGCTTAGGGTTCATGTAGGTTATTAATTGCTTCTTTACTCATGCAGGCTTATGCAAGGTCTTCTTGACAGGCTTGTTCCTTTGCTTGCTGAGCAGCTACTTAAAGATTACTGCTCCTGGGTTGAGGAACAACTCGATCATCAAACATAAACGATTTCATTTGTTGCATTCTACATTTGAGCAATATATAATATGTGTTTAAAGCACTGTAACATTACTCTAAGTCTTGTTTAGGTTACTGTTTCTTAAGAAAGCACTTGTCAACAAGAACCTGATATGTTCCCAAACATGTAATAATTCTGAAAGCTTTCTTGTCACCCTCTTAGTGGATGCTCTTTACTGCTAGTGTTCACCATGTCTTCTTTGAGGGGTCTCCTGCTGCTGTCATCAGTGGTTCAGTCACATACACCAACATGTTTGATGCAAAATGCATTCCCAGGCAAGGAGGCAAAACAACAAGCATATGATGTGCTAGCCAAATCTAAACCAAGAACAATTACTGGTTCTTCAGAATATTTTCCGTTGCCGGGACTCGAACCCGGGTCTCTCGGGTGAGAGCCGAGTATCCTAACCAACTAGACTACAACGGATTTGGTAATAAATGTTAATATATATAATAAGAATATACTAGTTTTGTGGCAGAACAAAGAAAGATGGAGAGAAACTATGCCATGGTGATGATAAATGTTAATATATCTAACAAGAATATATTAGTTTTGTTGCAGTCCCAGGACAAAGAAAGATGGAGAGAAACTATGCCATGGAATCATGCAACATAAACAATGTGAGAAGAGAGAGAATGTTCTTCTTAGAACATGTTGTAGAGCAAAACCCTCTTAACTAAGGAACTCTTGGAATCATGGAAAGTCAGCTTTTGAGTCTGTTTGATGAAGCTGCGGTTTGCCTTCTCTGTGCAATTTAGTTCTGAATACTGTCTTCCCCCACATCGAGCTTCTTGTTCTTTAGGGTGTGATTTCTTCAGAGTTATTGAGTTTGGTGCTGGAGTCCTTTGGAAGTAGCAAAAGTTTTTGCTTGGTCATGATCTTGTGATGTTCTTGTCTGTGTTTCTGCGCGATATGTTCTTCATTTGGATGGAAATAAATTAATTAGTTTTCAAACAATGAAAAGAAGAAGCAAAAGAAAAAAAAATCATTAATGGAAAGACACTAATGATTTATTTATTTATTTTCCTAGATAGATGTCTTGTTCAAGAACAAAAATCCTCATAAGAACCACATCATAAATTCCTGACTTGCATCATCATAAAATTATAAGATATTATTATTCTGTGAAAGATGAGTTGTTAATCTCTTAGGATCAACACCAACATGCAATAATTTCCATGAATTGTAAACTAAGTCCAAAAGCAGATCCTTTTGCTCCAAGATTGCCACAAGGAACCATAAATGATGCAGCACTTCACAATGATGAGATTAAATATTTAGCATTGGCACAACTTTTAAGTGTAGGTGAGATCTAAAGAAAGTTAGAGCCAATATATGGATTCCAGGTGTCAATTTGAAGACAACAAAAAAACAAGTGGAAGTTTAAACAATTAAATTAGATGTAAGGATGCAATAATTCAAGTTCCCTTTTTTGCAGATGGAAGTGATAAATAAAGCCAGAGCACAAGTTCTAAAAGTTGCCTTCCATTGTGGCTGAACCCCATCCATAGACATAACACAAGTTGGGGATCAGACAACTGAACAACATGCATTTGTTTAATCAAAGTGTTTTGTCTACAACCTGAGTGTTTATGACTCTAGCTTCATCTTTTAGGCCATTTGGAATCACTTTATCTGAGAAAATTATTCTTCAGATTAGATTCAATTTTGGAATGTATCTTGCATGTTATTGCTTTGACTATGTGATAGCAAGCAATCTTATAGGCTTTGTCTAAACCTATGAACTGTTTGCTCATGGGAGACTACATGCCCATAGAGCCATGAATTGGAATAACAAATGTAAAATAGCCTTCTTGCCAAATTAATTTTCTTATATGAGACTTCTATTGCCCTCTGAGTTATTGTGGGGGCATATTATTTTTCACAACAAATCGAAGATAGATATAGTATTATTAAACCAGCCAGTTCCTGTACTCCTCAAACATCTCAAAGCATGCCTTTCTGTGTAATTACCAACATCTCAAAGCATGCCTTTCTGTGTAATTATTCCCTTTTTCTAATGTTATTTTTATGCATCATGACCCTCTCCATTGTTGCAGTGTTGTGAAACAGTCAAAATAAGCTCATATGAAACTAGTCTGCAATCGGATGCCACAAGAACAAAGATGAAATCAGATGTGAGTTAGATGGAGAAGAGCATCTCTCCATGCCTGGTGATGTTGGAGATTATGACATGTTGTTCTACTCTGGATGAGAGTTGATCAAGTGCAAAAATATTGTCTTGTGCATGTGATAAAAAAATAATTGAGTAGAAATAAGATATTAAAATTAGGCTTAGTGAAGTCTAATCAAGCAAACTGATACCAGTTAAATGTAAGCTACCTTACTAATATCTTTTCTTGTTTGACTATAAATCCCTTTCATATGGTGCTCAAACCTTTTTCATTTTCTTAGTCTTGTTAATCTGAGATGCACATCTATATTTTGACTCAACCACTTAATTTGAGGAGTAGGTGGGAAGTGAATCTGCAGCCACACCAGATTGATGGTCAGAGCAAGGATATTAATCAGAAAAGATCCACTCATATTCACTGTATCCATATCACTAGATTCAGGCCAAAGGCTTCACAGAGTGCATCTGTGATTCCACTATACAAATATTTGATGATAGATACAGTAGTCCATATTGCACTTGTATGAAACTAAAAGAGATCCTTGGCATCATCCATGGTGCTAAATCCCCACTGGCCTTAGTCTCTTACTGATAAGGAGCCTTCAATCTACTTTATCTTGTTTTGATCCTCAATATGTGGACACTTAAATCTACAATTATGCATGAAGAGTCATTTTACATCCTACTCTGTTTCACTAAATTTTCTTTTCATTTTAGAGCCTCCTAAAAGGACTCAATTTACTGTGTTCATTGCAATCCCAGCAAACTGGTGGCACATCATTGTCACTCATTTATCAGCAGTATGTCCTGCCTCACAATCAATATGATAAACACATCTCATATGCTTATTTTCTAAGAGACAAAAGTATCTCGAAGACGTGCTTTAGAAGGATGCCAAAGCCATTCCCTGACCAATCACCATCATGATTAGCCCTCACAATGAACATGATCAAGAATATATTTCATAAACTTATTTTTTAAAGATAAAGATGATGATGTCCCTTACTAGCATTGATGATCACAGCAGGCTTTAAAGATGCCAAAGGTAAATTAAGCTACTCCCAACAGACAGTATTCCTAGTTTGTATCTATGGCCACACCTTGTCACAATCTTGCAACTGTTCTGAAAGCTTATAAACATCATGTTGCATTTGAGTTGTTCCTGGAGTCATCCAAACCACTCTCCTCCACAAGTCACATTCATTCTAGGAACTCCTAATGTGTGGAACTGCTGACTTTACACAAAATTCTACACTATGGTAGATCCATATCTTCCACACATTGATTAGGGAATGTAGTGTTCTCGAGGAAATGATTTGGTGATGATCATGGTCAGAAGGGCAAAGCTTCTTCTAGGGGAAATGGTGCTGAAAAGGCAGCGGATGAGGACCACAGGATGACAAGGAGGAGCTGCACAATGAGTGCACACACCGAACAAGGTTCTGAAGCCCTTAAGTTGCAGAAAACAAGGTTCTGAAGCACTTGAACTAAAATTTGTTGCAGAAAACAAGGAGATGATGGAAAAAACCTGTAACAACAGCATCAGAAACAGCCATAGCGGCAACAACATCAGCAACAGACGCAGCTTTTGGTGGGACTCATCTTGGATGTCTTGTTCATCTCTGCATGGTAAAACAAGGCACCTAACTTTCTCATGCTTGGCTGTATGTACTCGAGCATTTGAATCCTCGACCAACAGACAAGGGAAAGGGAAGAAGAAAGAGCCTCAGGATGATCAATGCGACATAACTCCTTGGCCCCCAGCTTTGTCAGGTAGCTGTTGATACTTCCACCACTGGTAGAACCGGAGATGAGGTCCACGCGACATTACAATCGTTACCTGTGGCTATTAGCTAGCCGAGCTCCCAGGCACTGACCTACCAAACTTAGATCTGAGGATGATGAACAGTCAAAGTTTGGCATGGGTTCCTGGAATCCATGTGCCATTGTCTCCATCTCATTCGAAACAGCAACTCGAGGCATGGGTGATATGATGCAGCTGATTCATTCATAATTTCATGATCTTGGGATCCATCAGTCATCCCCATCTAATTTCCCTCCAAGAGGATCAAAACCTTCAAGCTAAATGTTTGCCCAAGCAGCAGCTGCTGACTTGCACCAAAGACTGTTCTGATAAGGTGACTATATGGAGATTTAGGTGCCTTGGTGTACCATACTCTCCTAAGCAAGGCTATAATCAAAGAACTCTATGAAGCTGTGCATATGATCACAAGATATGTTCTTTCTCAACAGCTGCTGAGATGGTAGCATAAAATGAACCAACCATTAACAGACACAGGCTATCAAATCTCACCTTTTTCCAGAGAAGGTGTATCATAGAATGAACTGATTTGTTCTCAGAAAACAATTGCTTGCAGGAGTTGAATGTTTGATGATTCGAGGCCTTGGGTGCTCCTCCTTGAGAGCTAAAGTGTCCTTTCTCAACTGTTGACAGCCATGGCTTGATGAGGATTGATTGAAGAATGCCATTAATGCCTTGGCAAGTGAGAAGAAGGGGGGGCTCAGTTACTCATGCTTCTTTTTCCTGGATGCCATTATTTTACGGTAACCTCATTCTTCATCAAAGGAAACTGTGCAAGTTCTTGAAGAAGACAAGAGGTTAATGGTTTTTTATTGAATTCTTCTTGCAGGGGATCTATTAATGGAGATCTAATTCTGGGCAGGTTCACCGGGAGTGACCGGATCCCACTCCCAAAGGAAAGGAGGGGGGACAACTTCGTAATTATATTCAACTACAGGGTCATTCTTTCTCCCGATACTTGCCGTCCTTTGCGATACCCCCTTTTCTCACTCTCTCTCTTTCTATTTGCCATCCATTTGGGAGCGAGGGTAGGGGGGGTGTGTTCTCGGCGCTGCACCGGTCCCCGCGCATCCACGCGGCTCCAACCGATCGCACGAGTCGCAGCAGAGAAGAGAGGAGGGGAAGATCGATCTTTCTGCACGTGATTGGTTCCGGTGTGTAAAGGTGAGTTTCTGGTGGATGTTTCGGCTCGCAGTTCAGGGCGCCACCACCGAAGCGTTGATTCGAATTAAAAGCCGGCGTCGCCTGCTCCACGGCTTGAACGCTAGAACGGAGTCAACAGTTAGGGGTAAAGCTTCCCCCTTATTAAGTCTCTTATCGGTGTGCTCTTTATTATCCTTTCCCAGCCGGGTAAAAGTTGGGTTTTGGTTTCTTCTTAGTGTTGCTCCCCTCCTGCAGCTAGAAAGCTATCGCATTGAGTGAAAAAGATGGCGTCTTGGTTTGGGAAAATTGAGACGATAACTGTGTCCTTATGGCCGAAGCTCTTTTTGGTTTTTGTTTCTGGCTGTATTAGGTTTGATGTAAAGCTTATAGAAAGATTAGAACAGGAATCCGTCGTAGAAATTAGGTATTTTGCTGTTCCATTTCTTCTCGACGTTTGTGGAACTCATTTCGTTTGGTTGCTTTCATGGGCAAAAGGCACTGGATTTCTTGTTATCGGTTAGGTGGGCGACAAAAGCAAAAGGGGGAAGGAACAAAGAACCGCACTGTTGTGGTTCGATGTGCATGTACCCACTTGCGTCTTCACATGTCACGTTTGTTCGCTTTCTCTTATCTTTTTTCACGGCAGACCTTTTCCTTAATATCTCGTTTTTGGTGTGTTTCCAGATGTACTGGTGCTGCAACTGATGGAGAAGGTGAAAATTTTCCAACTTACCACCAGCTTGGTTTTGGTTAAAAGAGCTTGTGGTGAAAGGAAACAATAGGGGTACCATTTTATTTCCGAAGTTGACTTCTTTATTGGTCAGTTTCCTTCAGTCTGAAGAATGTCTTGTGGTAGAACAATAAGAAGTCCTGTATGGTAGGAAGGAAACTTAGCAACTTTTTGATGGCAGGACTGGAGGACGGGGAAACATTGGTAGAGGGGAAATAAATTGAGAGAATAATTGGAGGGTATGAAATCCGTGGATGTCATACGTGGTGAGGAGCACTAGTGCTAATTGTTTCATCAGCCAACTGGTGGTGCAGCCCTTGATCGGATTTGTGGCGGAATCAACCACCTAGAGAAAGTTGTATCTTGTATTTTGCTTCTTTTTTGGCTGTAAGAAGAAGTGAAAGGAATACCTACCTGCTTTCAGTGTCATCCTTTTGGTGGACGGAGTATTCTTTAGCCAGGACCGAAGAAGATAAGGGCACAGGGGATTCAATATGTTCGTGTGTGGAATTCTGACTTGACAACTGGAGGTAAAAATTGCTTTGTCCATCTCATTGTTATGTTTTCCTGATCTAATGAACAAATGTTTGTTTGCAGTTCACTTTTCACAAGGTTTGTCTTTTAGGCTGGAAGAGGTCTGAATAGTTTCTGAAGTTTTCTTAGTCTGTATGCTTTTATCTGGATTTGCCAAGTTGTGTGGACTCTTTTTAATTGAATTAATCCCTGCCTGATCCAGTGCCTACAAGTTCACTTCTATTTTTTAAACATTTTCGTGGGGCAGAATAATACTTGGAAATCTTACTGCAAGTGCTTCTTGGATGGACTGGGTTGCAAAAAACCCATTCCAGTGGGATTGGGAAACTCTGGACTTATTCTGTGGAAAAGAGAGTGAAATTTATAAATCTGCACAAGAACCTGAGTTGAAGATTGAAGGTGGCATGGGTATTTGCAATGGATTTGTATGTTCATCTGGTGGTGGTGCCTCCTCTGTTCTACAATTGGGAAATCGTTCATCCAAAAGCTCCATCTCTGCATCCATCGATTCTTTGTCTAAGGCAGAAAAAGGAAATTCGGACTTCAATTATGATTCGGCTGAAAGGGCTGTTAACAGCTCGAGCAAGATTATCTTACCAAGGGTTGGAGGTTTTGGAACTTCACCTGTACCCTTGGCCGCAGGCCGCCCTAAGGAACCAGTTACTGGTTTGAAGCTTGGAAGGACCTTCTTCGAAGATGGTGGTGCAGAGAATAACATCAAGAGCTCATCTTCATCTGCTTCTATGATCTCGTCTACTGCTGTAGCTAAGAAATCTAGGGTATCTCCGCAGAATTTACAAAGCCCTAAGTGCCAGGTAGAAGGTTGTAATGTTGACCTTACCACAGCTAAAGATTATCATCGCAAACATCGAGTCTGTGAAAGCCATTCAAAGTCCCCCAAGGTAATTGTAGCGGGCCGGGAGCGCCGATTTTGTCAACAGTGTAGCAGGTGAAGCTTTTTTTAGTTGTTTCGTGAAAATGAATTTAACATATGATGAAGCATTCTAGTTATATGTTACAGACCCTTTTTGGTTAGTCACACCTCTTGGATGGCTATTGTTCAAGAAATACTTGCAATGTTTAAAGTGGCAGGGATCTGTTTTCTTAATAAAATGGCTAGTGAAAAGGACTAATAAATCCAGATTTGGCTATTGCAGTATAGCATTAGGGCTCTGTAGCAACATATTCTGTGCAAGTGCTCTACTTACTGCGTTGTCTCATAGCATATATGCTGTGCTATAGATATTTTATTACTTTATTTTCTTGCTGCAAAATGTTTTGCAATGCTTTTAGTTGACAAAGTTGAACAGCCTGAAAGTAACCTTTTGGCCATCCCAGGTTCCATGGTTTGTCTGAGTTTGATCAGAAAAAGCGAAGTTGCCGTAGGCGTTTATCTGATCATAATGCACGTCGCAGGAAGCCACAACCAGCAACAATCTCATTCAGTTCTTCAAGGCTTTCTTCGTCATATTATGGTATTACCTTATTTGGCCTCTGAAATCAGTAACTTCAATTTATCTTTCTTTTAGAGAAACATGGTCTAAAGAGATGTGTTATTTTTAATCGATCTCTGATTGACAGTTTCAGTGTCTTTTAAGACAATATTTTGTGTTTTCCTGCAGTTTTCTGAAGAACTTAATCAGGCACACGATTTGGAAGCAAGCAATTAATTTTTAATTTGTTTTTTCTTTCGTAGATTGGCATGGAATAACTCTGTTTCTACATTATTGGATTTGATTTTCTTACTTGCTTTACGTTAGATACATGGGTTTAGATAGGTTTATAACTTGCAGTTACTGCATGAGCACCCACAAGGAAACTTCTTCTCTTACTTGTAGACACTTTTGTATTTTAATTTTATATTCTTCTCTCCCTTCTTAGGTTATGTACTGTCTACTGCTATTTTGATGCATCCTGGTTCAGCCTAAAGGGTCTATCTGTTTTTTTTTTAGAAGTTTGATTTAAGGTTTTGAGCAAGGAAAGTCTGATATGATTTCTTTTCCTCCTTTGGGTCTGTCAGTTTTGGCACTGGTAACAGCTGGATGCAGTAACATATTATCGGACCCATTTACTTGAACCCTTTCCTCATTTTCTCTTTGGTTGTCTTTTTCTAACTTAATTTGGAACTTTCAACCAGCTTCGAGCTTGTTCAAATTGATACCACAGGTTAGTATGAAATGGCATTAAGTGCAGCTTGGGCTGCTGTATTCTGCATGTATGCTGGATATGAGATGCGCTACACATAGTAGGTAGTGTAAATCCAAGCCTAAGACCACACAATCAAGTCCTTTGTCGCAAATTATGATAAAGAGCAGATTAGCAAATCTCTACAATCAGCTCCAAAAATAGCTTCCTCATTAAATGATGAAGCAAGATGTGCATGCTATTTTTAGTGGAAAACTTATAGGTATCTAATACGATGTCTGAAATTGGCTGTGGGTAGAATTTTTGGAATTTGTTAAATTAATTTGGTAACCAGTCACCTCTGTAGACGTGTATGTATCTGTGATTTCTTTCTGCTTGCAATCTGTATCACTTTGGCAATAGAATCTAACACCTTTTGTTTTTATCATATGCAGATTCTGGACATTTTCTTTTTGTTTACTTAGAGTTTTCCATTTCTCTTTCTTTAAGTTGCAATTCTTTATGCTAGCTGCTTGTAGATCCCATGAGTATGTTATTTTATGTAACTAGTATGAGGCTTTCCTCTGCATATTTGACATTATTGTGATCCTGTACAGATGGTAGGCATCATATGAATCTTGTTTTTGGTGGAAATCCTCTGGGTCATGGCACGACCAGTTCTCCATTGGAAGATGACCCAAGCAGCTTTAAGCTTATTCAACCTACAGACTCTTGGATAAAGTCAAATAAAGCAGGAAACGTCAATGGGCAGCTGCAATTTTCTAGCACATGTCAAACACATAATATTTCCACCCTTCACCATGACTTGAACAGGCTCTTGCCATTTAAGGGCACCACTGCTGAGGTCCTCAATCAAGGTAGCAATTTGAGGCCCTTAAAAGTATGTTGAAAAAAATGAAACACAACTGCTGATTGTATTTTAGGTGACATATACTAACTTTGTTGTCTCTTTCCTGCCTGCACATTAACAAAATACGTGAAGGACCTGCTGTGGCTGTGTTTTTCTTTTAAGCTTGCATGTAGAGACCATAGTAATTAAGGTTGAGGTGCTTTCTGCTTTCCTTTTTCCGTTCTTTCTTTTTTTGGACATTGGGTTTTTTTTGTTTTTTGTTTTTTTTTTTTTTGGGATTTGGGGGTTCGGGTGGGGGTTAAGAGGCTTGCCTGGATTATTTCAGCATTTGGAAGTATCATCTCTTCTTCAATGTATTTACCAAGTCTAGTTGTGGCTTCTTGGTTGCATGACCTTATACTACCACCAATAAATGGATATTTTTATCCACCAACTAAGCTTACTAAACTTTATATATTTTTAGATGATTATATTTTGCTTAAAATTGCCTCGATTAGGTATTTCTGGAGGTTGGCATTGAGTTGATGGTTTGTTTCAAGATATGTCATAACTTTCATGACTCTTTGGTTAGCAGAATGTGAATTTAAATTGTTCATGATAGGAGTTTACAGAGATAGCAAAGCAGTTACAGAGATAACATCAAGAATTTCTTTTTTTAGTGAATGAGGCATTTACAGAGATAGCAAAGCAGTTACCTCAAAAGTCACTTCTTACTGTGAGAAGTCACACATTCAGTGAGCGGTTTTTCCAAACGTAATTCTCAACTGCTGTTAATATCTTCTAATTCTTCCTCAAAATGAGAGCAAGCTTCTAATACTAGTCCTTGTTCTTGATAGGTGCATAGTCTAGGTTGTCAACCTTTACCCTAATTTGCATGTGTTTATCTATCAGTTTGTCATTGTACACGAGAATTTTCTTCAATGATCTGTAGTTCTGTACTGTTAGTTTGATAAATTCATATGACCTTCAAATTTCACACTCTAGTTCCAATTGCTTTGCATCACTTTTTTTAGTTTTTCAATAGTAAAGAATATTTCCTATTTATTTATAGGTCATGTATATGTTCTAAAACTGCCAAAAGTTCTCCTTTCTTTTGTGTTTTATGTGTGCACAATGAGGGGAAGATCCTATTATGGTCTTCTATTTTGTACTTTTATCCTTTGATTGATTTCTGTAGAACTGTTTAATCATAGTGTTGTGCTGCAAAGTGACTCCATGTATACTCAGCCGACATTTTCAATATTCATGATTTTTTGTCTGTATCAGCCAAAAAAATATCATGTCCACATTGTGCTCAAGCCCAAAAGCAGGATATCGGTGCCTGTTCAAAGCCACAGTTTTTAGCTGGTTCCTATAATTTCACTCCTTATATTATTTGTAATTGTAGCAGACTCTATCTTCAGTTAACTTTGAAGATTGTGCTTTACAGGTCTGGAAGCACCTGTTTTTGCTTCTAGTTTGGGTGGAGCACCAGATCTTCGGCGTGCTCTCTCTCTTCTGTCAAATAATTCTTGGAGTTCAGCTAACCCAGGACCAAGTTCTAATGTCAAGTTTGTGAACACTCATCCTGCAGCAAATACAATTGATTCAACTGCAGGGTTTCTGCAGGTTGAGCAGCCTATCGGACCACCATCAACAATGTTGCCATTCAACCTGCAAAACCATAATGGTCAGTTCCAGGAGTTTCAGCTGCTCAAAGCACCCTACCAGGCTTCTTTCTTTGACCTCACACAGATCCACTGATGTCTGCGATCTGATGGTCATGGCATCGGCTTTGAATCCAATGTCAGTCTTCTACCCAGATACTTACTGGTTTATGTGCTACAAATTCGGCATCATTCTCACTTGCTGATACTTACGTTTATCAGGTGATACTTCTGCCTGGCCAATATGTTCTCGCTGTTCTTACCAGACTGATCAACTCCAGATGCTTGCAATTTCTTACCAATAATCCTTCTGTGCCGTTGACTTTGATACCATCATCCGGTGAATGATCTTATTAACTTTTAGGCTTCCTTTCCCTTTCTTGCTGGAAACGCAAGCATGTCGATCTCATCGCATCTCATTCCTTGGCAAATTATTGTGTCGTCAAAGAAGCTTTCTCTGCACCGTCGGTTAAGAATCGGGTGCACTTTAATAAGTGAAGTTTCTTTTGATCTATTTATGGTTACTATTACTCAATGATGATGATTGATACTAAATTTTCATAATTGAGCATATATGATACTCCACTCATGTTGATGCTTTGCTACTTCTGATACAGTTTCATTCTTGGTGAATGACATTGAAATATTTTGGTCCTCCAAATCATGATGTTTCTTCTTGTTAAGGTAGATTTATTGGTTTTCTACATAGTATATATATATATATATCGTTGTTATACTCTTCTAACGTTTATAAATCTTTGTGAACATTAAATGTCAAAAGCCTCCCTCTTTCAGTTCAATATCTTGCAGAAAGAGATGGGTGCATATTGTGGATTGTAATCTATAGAGGACTAGAAAAATAACTTGAACAAAGTATATGTTGTAGAAAAAGATACTTGTGGAATCAACCAAACCTCTTTCGAAAGTCAAAGTCAAAAGTGTCTCATCGATTTTATAACTTGGCCCGAAGTCAACAGTCAATTGCAATGGTCAAACATAGTATAAAGAAAATAAAAAGGCGCACCTAAAGCAACGAGACGCAAAGGGGGTTCAAATCACTCGCGTACTTCTCACGCGGCCGATCCGTCGTTCGGCGATACTCGACTCCCGCAACCATTCGTCGCGGTCTCCCGTTAGATCACGAAGAACCGTCCGTCCGTGAAAGCATCGTACGGTCTTCCCCTTTATAACACCGCGCCTTGCCTGCGTCTCCGGTTACCTTATCAAACGCCGCTCGAAAGACCTCGTTTGCTTTCGCTTCTTACCTTGCGTAGGTGCGTGCCGCTGTTCTCTTGCTCTTATTCTTCTTCTTGTGCTTCTCGATTAAGTAAGTGTACGTTTCTCGCTCGATCTCTTGGTCGTAGTATTCCGGATGTTTTCACGAATTAAACCGATTAATGTGTAAGGAAGCAAAGATGACGCTTTCGTGTGTTTCGATCTCCTCCGAGAGATGTAATGGCTTCAAAAAGATGCAATTTTTGTTAGATAATGGTTCGAAAATTTCAGAATCAGGCCGTGATTTCTTAACCTCCGTTTTACCCCTTTTCAAGTACGTCTCATCTATGATTGTTGATGAAAACCCTAAGAAAAGGGTACAGTAAGTGTATTACGAAGCCCATACTGTCTCTGATCCAGTAAAGTAAATCTACTGTTCCATTGCCTGAAACTTGGTTTTGAGGATCCTTCTTCATGTCTATGAATGCTCTCCGTAACATCTAATACATTGAGAATTCTTCTCGTTTGCCGTCGTCATTCCTATATGGTTGGTTCATCGCCACTAGAAGTTCGATATTTCAATGAATGCAAGATTGAATCATTAAGCTTCGTTGCTGGTAGGAAGCTTAGAGATTCCAAGAGGGTGAAACCATGTCTGGAGGAATAGCACGCGGTCGTCTTGCTGAAGAACGCAAAGCGTGGCGTAAGAATCACCCCCATGTGTGTTCTCTCTCTCTGCATTAGTATGTTGTGGGTTTGCATTAGCATTCATTTATTCTGCGTACATTCTAATGGTGCCAATGTCGGTAGGGTTTTGTGGCCAAGCCAGAAACATCAGCAGACGGTACTGTGAACCTGATGGTATGGCAGTGCATCATCCCTGGCAAGCAGGGGGTAAGTCTAATCTCCTACTTTACTCTCTCTCTCTCTCTCTCTCTCTCTCTCTCTCTCTCTCTCTCTCTCTCTCTCTCTCTCTCTCTCTCTCTCTCTCTCTCTCTCTCTATATATATATATATATATGTATGTATGCTTGAGTTAATCTTTCTAAGAGAGATTATATATTTGGTAGGATTGACTTCTTTTATTAAGTTGGTATTGAAGATGGCAGAATGCTGTGTCCAAGTGCAGTGCAGCAACCCTTAGGTTTAGCTTTGAGAAGTTATGATCTCTCCCTGGTGTTATCATAAAATAGGACTCTTCAAAAGACTTAATAAAAAATTCAAGCATCTTAATAGGCGCAATGTGTTGTCTTGGTTGAAACATCATAGTGGTTAGTGCGTTTTTACACAAATAATGAGTCTCATATTCAAATCCATGCTTGAACATCCTGTATGCTATTTAATGTAATGATTTTTTCTTTTAAATAGATGCAATGTTAAAAAATAATCAGATAGTAAAGGACTTTATACAATACTCTAAAGTGCAATGCTTTAAGATGTATGGTCATCGATACTATTTTATGTTTATTTATTTACATTTGAGCTATATATCTGAGCCAGAATTTTGTTGTTTTCTTGTAATCCCAAATCTATTTGCATTGCAGACTGATTGGGAGGGTGGCCACTATCCTCTAACGCTCCATTTCAGCGAGGACTACCCCAGTAAACCACCCAAGTGTAGATTCCCACAGGGCTTCTTCCACCCAAATGTGTATCCTTCAGGAACTGTGTGCCTCTCGATTCTCAATGAAGACAGCGTAATCTGCACGCTCTTACTCCCCTCCCCCCCTACCCTTCATTGGCGCTACACACCATCAGAAACAGTGCTTTTGACCTGTTCTTTGTCATCTGTAGGGGTGGAGACCAGCCATAACGGCGAAACAAATACTTGTGGGGATACAGGACTTGCTAGATCGGCCGAACCCTGCCGATCCCGCTCAGGTTGATGGCCATCAGCTCTTTATTCAGGTCATGGCTTCTTCCAGGCCTTGTGATTGCACTCGTTAGTTTTGTGATTCTGATGTAGGAAAAGCTAACAAACCTATGAAACTTGCAGGATCTATCGGAGTACAGAAGACGTGTTCGACAGCAAGCCAAGCTGTATCCCGCTCTTATCTAGTCTTTCCGGTTCCTTGTTATCCTTGCTTCTCGATATGATAATAATGTAGCGACATAACCTCCTAAATGCATATAGCCTAATACTCTATGGATGTCTGCTGTTTAGGTTCATCAGGATTTACGTCAAACAGGTTGAATCTGATCCATATTTCGCCTTGCTGTTGCTGTCCATGAATTCTGATGTGTTGACACAGCTTATTTCATCACGAAAGAAAGGCACTCGTCCACGATAATTAATCGATCAAGAACTTGAGATTTTTTTTTTTCCTTTAAGTGTCTTAATTTTAGCAAAGGTGATTTTGAAATTCTTTAAATGACAGAATACGTACTCATTTAAACCCGTAGGTCCGGTTCGATCCACAACAAACCCGGTTCAAACCTCGTACCCGTATAAGCCCCCACCTCAGTTTTAAGGACAACGAAAAAGACTTCTCCCACCTTACTTACTCTGAATGGTCGTTGGAAGCAATGATGTCATGGGTCCCACGTGAACTCCACCGTCCACGAGGTAACCCTGTGGGTAAGTCGCAATCGGGTATGGAACTTTTGTTGCATAGCCTAGAGTATACCAACCCCCAAGTAAAGGGGAGAAGGAAGAGTGGTCAATTGTCTCCGAGGAAGGAGAAAAATTGGAGAGCATACCTGAAATGATGGAGAGCCACACGGTTGAGGAAGTTCACCATTTGAGGGGAGAGCAAATTGTAGCTGAGAAAAAGGATCAACCATTCTTCTTCTTCTTCCTTTCCAGCAGTCTGAAAACTGGATCAAACAATCCAAGAAGTTGAGCCACAGAGGAAGATAAATATAAGAGAATGTATACTCACAGGAGCAGTGGGCGTCTAGAACACATGCACGTCGATGCGGCATCTCCATTGGTGGCTGTGGCCATTGACAAGGACAAAGGAAGCCAGAATGCTCTGAAATGGGCAGCAGAAACCCTTGTCACCAGAGGCCACACCCTCACCCTCATCCACGTCAACGTTAGGAGCCACTCGAGTTAGTACACATCTTCCTCCCCACCTTTGATTCTGAAGCAAGCATTCATTTTCTTGATCCGGCAAATTTTTCATCTAGTACAGCTTCGAGCCAAAAGAATGCCGGTGGTTGCATAGAACCAATGGATCATCATACAAAAGAACTCCTCCTTCCATTTCGCTGTTTCTGCACACGTAAAAATGTGCGTACCAACTTTTATTTTGCCCGAGCTGATTGCTTATTCTGAAAAATAACATAAATGCAGTATATTTGCATGAACAATAATTTTTCTTTCATCATATTCTTGATCACTTCCATGTTGGAAATTGTATAGTTTGGCAAGTTCTAAAAATGGTGCTAACAGTTACATTACAAGGACGTGGTTCTGGGAGGTCATGATGTAGCTAAGACTATAACCGAATTCATTTCACATGCTGCCATAGAGAAGCTGGTAGTTGGTGCTCCATCAAAGGGTGGACTTATGAGGTGATTAATAACATTTACTTGCATTTTTCTCAAATCAAAATATTTTTGCTCGAGTGATAGCGTACCTTGTGCCGGCCTTACTCTTGTTCCTCCTCAGGAGATTCAAACATCACGATATCACCGCCAATATCACAAAGGGGGCACCTGATTTCTGCACCGTTTATGTAATAGCCAAAGGGAAAGTATCAGCCATGAAGAATGCCACACGACTAGCTCCAATTGTTTCTCCTCTTCGTGATCAAATTCAAAGCCAAGTGAGCCTCAAGACTAATGCAATGTCTCATCACTTCTTGCTTGGTTCAGAAGGTGCATTTTGACTCCCAACTGCTCTTTTTCCCTCTCCTTCCCCCTTTTATCAGGTACCTCATTGAATAGAATAGCAAACTCTTGCAGCGACAAGCGACGTAGCTTCCGACACTCACAGCCTGCATCATGAAGATTCGGTCAAGTAAGAATAGTTTAGTAATGCAAAAAACATGAAAGCACTTTTCATCTAAAAAACATGCAAAAAACAGGTCGCCATATGCCAAGGTGCTGCGGGGTTCCAGCACAAAGTCATATGCGGATACTTCATTCACTGACACTGACATATCATTTGTGAGCTCGGACACTGACATATCATTTGTCAGCTCTGGAAGGCCAAGCAATGAACGTAGTTTACCTCTAAGGTTATCAAGTGGATCAGAAGGTATTGATAACAGCTTTGAGATGGTGCGAACATCACATAAGTCGGTGGATCCGTACTTAACCAGAAATGAGGGTAGTACTGGAACATCATGGTCATCGCAGACCATGGTAAGCACAGTCTTGAATAAATCTTGTGACATAAAATTCTCCTAAAAGGAAGTGTTTGATGTCAACGAATAGAGTTTCCTTTTACTTGTTTTCTAAAGCAATTCCACCCGCAGGTAACTACTATTTCAACTAAGGAACTCCATTAATTGACTTGCAGGAAGATGTAGAAGAAGAGATGAAGAGGCTGAGGCTAGAACTCAAGCATACTATGGACATGTACAACAAAGCGTGCAAAGAAGCACTCACAGCTAAACAAAAGGTTAGATACCTCCAAATATTCTCAAACTTCATATTCGTTTGGCATCTGATGAGCTTTTCCCCTAAACATAATGCGCTGCAGGCGATGGAGCTCCAGCGTTGGAAAATAGAGGAGGAGAAGAGGTTAAATGAAGCACATATGGCAGAGGAAGCTGCCATGGCTTTGGTGGAGAGAGAAAGAGCTAAGTGTAGGGCAGCAATAGAAGCAGCTCAAGCTGAGCACAGGCTAGCAGAAATAGAAGCACAAAAGAGAATAGATGCAGAAATGAAAGCAATTAAAGAGGCTGAGGTGATGAAGAAAGCACTAGATTCCTTGGCACATGCAGATGTGAGGTACAGAAAGTATGCAATTGAGGAAATAGAAGCTGCCACAGAGTACTTTGCAGATCATCATAAAATTGGAGAGGGTGGTTATGGTCCTGTCTATAAATGTTATCTGGATCATACGGCAGTTGCCGTTAAGGTTCTACGTCCAGATGCAGCTCAAGGCAGGTCACAGTTTCATCAAGAGGTATGCAACATAATGAAATTTGACAGGGAATGTGTGAATGGAGATTTTAACAAAACATAAGCATAATCACCAATATACCCTATAGTATTTGCCTCAATTAATAGAATGGAAACAAGAGGGTAATGTTACAAACCAACATCTTTTCTAAAATTAAATTCATGCTTACCTTTGATTGCACAGGTTGAAATACTGAGCTGCATTAGGCATCCAAACATGGTTCTGCTTCTAGGTGCCTGCCCGGAGTACGGCTGTCTTGTGTATGAATATATGGCTAATGGAAGCTTGGAGGACCGCCTTTTCCGGAGAGGAAACACACCTGTAATTCCCTGGCAATATAGGTTTCAAATTGCTGCTGAGATTGCCACATGCCTCCTCTTCTTACACCACAAGAAACCAGAGCCACTTGTTCACCGAGACCTCAAGCCTGGAAACATCCTTCTTGACAAATACTATGTGAGCAAGATCAGTGATGTTGGTCTAGCCCGGCTTGTTCCCCCATCAGTTGCAAACAGTGTCACACAGTACCACATGACCTCCACAGCTGGAACATTCTACTATATTGATCCCGAGTACCAGCAGACAGGCATGCTTGGTGTGAAGTCTGACATATACTCTCTTGGAATTCTGCTGTTGCAGATTATAACAGCAAAGCCTCCAGCAGGGCTAACACACCGTGTGAGCCATTCAATTGAAAAAGGAACATTTGATGAAATGTTAGATGCAGAGGTAACTGACTGGCCAGTTGAGGAGGCTCAGCGCCTTGCTGAAATAGCACTCAAGTGCACACAGCTGAGAAGGAAGGATCGACCAGATCTTGAAAGGGTTGTGTTGCCAGAACTAGAGAGGCTAAGATCTCTTGCAGAAGATAACATGCTTTATTCCACCATGCCAAGCAGTGCTCGTAGTCATAGTCCATCCATCCATAGTCGAGTTTCCCCACAGGTTGGTTGATAATAAAACCAAAATAGATAGTGAGTTTATTCATATTAAGAAGAATTAAAGTAATGCCTGTCTACAGAACATTAAAAAAACATAGGTGATATGTTTGCTCTAGCTGATGTATCATCTTTAAAAAACATAACTAATTGTTTGATGCATTAATTCTATAACACATTGCTATAAAACAAGGCAGCAGAACTAACCACCAAGATATGCCTCTGCAAACTGAGAAGTATAACAGGACTATCAACACTGACATGATAAAAACTGGCAAAACGTCTAACATGAATCTTCAAAAGAGAACGATGCTGCTAGTCACTAATTAGATTTAGAACAAACATGAAAAAGAGCATTGCAATCAAGCAAGCAAGTTTTACAATTTGTTGTGATTTTTTTGTCTGGTTTTTCCCGATTGATTTGTCTTCTTGGCCCCTCTTTTGCTCTTGAAAAAAAGGTTGAGGCTTTTATGTTTGTTCTGGGCGTGTAGTTTTTCCCTCCATAACTGGAGTATCATTTTCTTATAGCTTGCTTTTTGAGTGGCACACTGATTATTCTAGCCAAAACAACATGAGATAAAAAGCCCTATAAGTGAACTTTTCATGATAATATATAAATAAATTAACTTGGATGAGAAAATCTTGCAAAGCAACAGAATGAGGAAGCCGGCACTAATCATCTCAATACTTTTTTGTCAGGATATCGTCAGCGATTCACTAATGACACAATCTGGTTATGAAAGTTCAAGCGAATCGTCTGCAACAGGACGATGATCAAATGTTGCATGAGAAGATGGGTGATAACATGACTTATCTGTAGTTCCCACCACAATGATTAGCAAACTGCTACTTTGATAAGTGTATCAACTTTTCTTTTTGGTTTGTGCAGGTAAGTTTGTGACCAAGCTGCCTAAGCTGGTCTTATATAGCCAAAGTTAGTTTCCATTAGTAGAATCAGTAAGTTCTTCAATGCAGTAGCTACAAGCAACACGTAAGACTAGAGTGCTTCAAGCAGAATTTTCTTCATGTAGTACTACCTCCCAAATGAGGCAGGCAGAAGTTTCAAGAAAAAATTGTGGCAACAGCCAATTAGTTCGTAGAAGCATATACTGGAATTTTTTTCTTTTTTATTTTCTAGTACCATATTTTACAAGTTTTACCAGGTTTTACAGGGAAACATTTAGTTCATAGACATCTCTGCTGGATATATTTTTTTATGCCAAGCCTTCACCAGTCAGTCAACAGCTGCTACTGTCTGAGCAAATCAACAGCTCTAGTGACAACATATTTCTGCAAACAGTAATGTCTACCTTAATATTAAATGTAAAGAGTTCTTCTGAGCAAGATATTCATTTTCACTCAGATAGTAATGTTTGTAAAATTCCAAGATTCTGGAAATGACTACTTATTGTGTTGGGCAACTACAAGTATCCTAGTTAAAGACACAAAAATGTTATGCTATCTTTAACCAGATGCAAGGTACACAAACTAGACTATCCCACTCCAGTCAGGAACTCTCTGTTATGCACATCCGACAAAGATCAGTTTAGTTGTTCATAGTATAAATTTCCTTACTACATACAAGACACATCAGTATTCCTATGTGTTTTGCTAGACATGTCCCACATGATTTTGACTTGCAAATTTGGCAAAAGAATTGTCAGTACTAACACTAGCAATTTGACTGCTATAAAAAGAATGAATTCACCATTTCATTTGAACCATATTGCGATGGCAAAAATACAGAATGATAAATACCTGAGCTGTGTGCTCCTCATTTACTTGCTACATGAGTATGTGAAGCCCATGGTGATTGGTGAATTTCCACCCTCAAGCACTGAGTTAATTCACCTCATCATAGATGTTCTGGTTAACAAGTAATTATTATCTTCTAGGAGATCATTAATGCATATCTTCAATGATTCCATAAAATGATCATGTGCTGTTTCTCCAGAGAAATTGTTAGCAGCCTTGAATATGTCTACTCCATGCTTCAGGACTCTAATTTTTATTTTCTATTAATCACATACCTGACCAGATGAAACTATTAAAGTCATATCTAATTCGTATTTTCTATTTTTGCATCTAGTTATTCCTTTAGCCTCAAAGTCATGCACTTTCTTTTGCTCTACAAAATCCTTAACTTGGATGTGTACCAGTTTTGTCAAGATAGACATTCTTGACATTTCCGCATCCTAATTATCATTGGTAGTGCAATAAATTTGTAGGCTCCTTCTGGTTTTCATAGGAAAACAGGCTTACATAAGAGCTGCAATTTCATCAGCAACCAAAACACTGAGAAATTGATTCTGCAAAGCTTTTCAAGAAGATGGCAAAACACCAAGAAAGATATCACAATGGACCCTCGTAAAGTCCATACAAACCACCTTTGACATTTTTTGATAATCTTTTTTACTCATTTGCCAGGTATTAATATTTGTCGCTCATCCTGTTCCTTCTAATACAACTAAGAGAGTTCATATGAAGCAAAGACAGCTTTTGAGACCACCAAAATTGTTTAGTCTTCTTATATACTGAGCCTTGATTCGAAGCTATTATATAAGCCTTTTTCCCAATCAAACTAAGCAACGAGTGAGGCGAACCTGCACTAAGTAAAATTCCATGTGATATAGAACACACTGACTTTAATAGTGAAATTAAAAATAGTTAAAAAAAAAGATTGGAACATCTATAATTTAGTACAAGTTGAAGTATAAAAAGACTGATACCTGCTGATAACACATCTGTGAATCCACAAGCACAGAAAAAAAGTGTCAAAGCCTTATCTTTATCACACTAGCTATAAGAAATTAAGAATAACGTGCCATTTAAAGCATTTGATACTGCATTGTAGACATGAAAATAACAACACTTGTTCTACTTTGTAAGGCTTCAATATTCAGTTTTCTTATGTGATTTATATTTTCTCCTGACCACATTCCAAAAAAATCTCCATTGGAGGCTTCCCTCCTGTTCTACCCTTTCTTCTTCCAATTACTAATATTTTTGTACCGCATCATAGAGTAGTGTTATGGAGTTGTGAGGTCAAGCATCAAACGCAGTTGATGTGGATAGGTCAAAGCAAAAGAGGGAGAAAGGGAAATCACTCGGGGAATCGCGCAGGAAACGAGGCCATGCGCGAGTTCCCCGGGCGGAAGCGCACCGCGAAAGCTGGTCTTTTCGTCGGGCTGTGCGAGCTGCTCGCTGACGATGAGGTCTCCCGCTCGCCGACGGCGAGGTGGCCGAGGAACGTCAGCGGCGGCGCCGTCGGCCTCGGGATCGTGGCAGCGACGAGCGTCCCCGCCGCCCGAGGTTCGCCGGCCCGGTCCGACCCGATCCCGATGAGTTCGGCGAGGGCCGCGGCCAAGCCGAAGGAGGCGGAATCGGCACGAAAGGAGGATGAGGAGGCGCCAGAGATCTACAAGTGCGTGATCTGGCACGTGGGAGCAAACCTCGCCAGGAAGATGGTCTACTTTGAGGAAGGCAGTCTCTTATGAGCCCTTGACGCCGCTGCCACTGGGGCGTTATATTGCCTTCTTCTCTTTGCCCCTTCTTTGGAGCTCGTGAGTAAATAGTTTGGCAATTTGGAGGCTATCTGATTTTTTTTTTCAAATTTAAGAATAAAAACTGTGGCAACTGATGCTTGAATCACTTTTTCCTCTAATATTGTTCCCACAAACACGTGTTTTCATGGTTGCAATTAAAAAAAAAAGAGGTTAAAAACTGACAAGTATTGCATTCTCCTTTAAAGAAAAATCAACCAAACTTGTTTTAACAATTACAACAAATAATTTAAAGATTAGAGAAAGAAGATGTTGCCATAACTGTTCATGTGAGAGAATCTGTCTAATGCATTCCATCAGTTGTCAAAGCTGCGGTCTGTAATAAGTTTTGGTTATTTTATTCAATGTAGTATAATGGTGATTGGCGAGATCTGTTAAATATGTTTTGGCATATGTAATAGATTTAAAAATAATGGGTTTTTTTTTTCAGATGATAAAGCGAGGGCTTATCAGCAATTAGCTTAAGGGGTGAGATCAATATGTTAAAAAAGCCTACTGGCAAATGTGGTCTAACTTACAAGCAACATTTTTGTGAGCTTAGATGAATAAAAAAGCTCGTCATTCAGGGAGTCCCTTTATTGATCAAGATTCTAGGGTAGATTCACTATTTTATATTTTGCAGCAAAAAATTGCTTGTCATTCAAGAGTCCCTTTATTGATCAAGATTCTAGGGTATATTCACTATTTTATATTTTGCAGCAAAAAATTAGGAAGTGTAATTGAAATGGCTACCTGCAATGCTAATATATATGATGAGGTTCTCCAACTTGAGCTTGCAGCAGCTGTTCCTACTCCCACCTCCATTAGTAATCATGTCCCAGCCCAATTGGTTGCAAACCTGCAAGATCATGTAGGATGCACAAGTCTTGGATGGAAAAATTAGAGCTAGCTGGATGACATACGGCTCAAAGATAATGCAGCTTTATCTTGCACATACAAAAAGTACTACATTCAAATTAATAGACTACTGACTACATGTAGAACATTTAGAATCTATATTTGCAAGAACAATCTTTCCCAAGTGCATTTACATGAAAACAAACATAATTCTAGGGCCAATAAGTCATCTACATTCAAGTATTGGTAACCAATAATTTGTACATCCATAATTCTAGTGCTATAATACATAAGCACCAAAGGTAGATTAGATTAACAATCCACCAGCCAGCTTGGAACTCCCAACTTTCTGTAAACCGCAATGCATTCCATGCTGACCTTAAATTCACAATTATGAGCAAGAATAGTACTCAGGTCAACGAACATGAAACTATTTTTGAAGAAATGTTTGGATATCTACAATATGACAAGGCTATATTTCATATGCTATATATCAAAGATAATCCATAATGCAAAACCACAACTATTCTTTGAATACGAAAGATCAAGGACTGACAAGAAACCTATGTACTCAACCAAACAGTAGCAGCAAATTTAGACAAAACACTCGAATAACAGGGAAACAATGTCCTTGTCCGCTAGAAATAAAAGGCCCATGATATGCAGTTCTTGCTGAAAACATCCCTAATTGTAGTACATTAACTGCTGAGCAGATGAAAGACTGGAATAACCATCATACATTGCCTGTGACCCACCACCGGACATGAGCCCTGCAGAAGGCTGTGCAGCAAGGCCATGTTGACCAGCCATTGGTCCAGCAGCAACCTGACTCAAAGCAAGCTGACGCTGATAAGCCAAGAGCTCAGCAGCTGTAAAACCTTGGAGACCTGGTGTTGGTAGAAGCTGAAAAGGTGGCAGAGGAGGAGGTAGTGGGTTGGAAGCCGTCCCTGGGGGAGTTGGCTTAGTTCCCCAAGAACACTACAAGAGATGCCAGAATGAGACAATGTTAATGTACAGGTATAATCCAAAGCTAAACCAGATTTAGCAGAACATGAGAAACAAGTGCCTAAGTCTCTGAATTGAGGAGTTTACTTTCATTGATTTCCCACATATTATCCTTCCATTTGCCATTTGGATGGCCAAAGCAGCTTCTTCATGTGTACGATATCTGACAAATCCAAATCCTTTATCCCTCTGTATCCGCACTTCCTCAATTACACCAGCACCTAAAATATGAAATTGGCGGTGAAGCTCAACTTGTGATACCTGAGATGTCCATTGTCAGATGAATGGTTTGAGGACTAAAAGTAAAACTCAACAAACTGTATGGCAGTGTGGACTAAAAAGAAAAAGAGGAGCAACAAAAGTACTTGTCAGAGATATCAAAATCTATAAATTTAAGGAGTTACCTCATGGGCCAGGTTACCAACATACACAGTTGTGTATGCAGGATTATTTTCAGGGGCCATTTCATTTGAATTCTCCTGGCCTCCATCTGCTACAAACAAACAATACAATGTTAACTTTCTTTAAATTGTGTAGTATATCTGCCTGTTTGTATATAATATGCTTCAGAAGATAAGTCAACTCTTACTAAGGAGAAATTGGACAACAAATCGACAAACAAGAACCTATTAACTTTAAGTCTTATGCCTAGTTGGCTAGTTCACCTGGATTGCTACTTCCCTCTGTCAATACAACAGCATTCTGATTGTCACTCTGCTGTTTGTCTTCGCCAGTAGTCTTGGTTGCCCAGTTGCACCGTATTTGTCTACTTCCAAGCCATTTACCTGGATGATAGGGTTTCTATGTCAACCAAAGCAAATCTGACAAACATAAATACCGAAACGACAGAAGCACTGAGCCCAACCTTACCAGTCATATCATTGATGGCATTCTGTGCATCCTGCAAAGAACATATGGCAACTAAGGACATCTGAATTAACACTATCAGGAAGGAAGTTGCCTTTTCCATTTATGTTTTAATGATCAGTATAAGACAAGAAATTACTAAGAAACAAACAACTCCAGAACATAAAATAACACCAACACCCCTCTATTAATTAAATCTGAATTTCTGTTCATACTGTCTTATAGCTGAACTGGCAGATACTTCATAATTTATTGTGAACATCAGTGATTTATCTTCAGGTCACTAAACCACTAGTGGCCAGTAATACCCGAGCAAATATTAGGAAAAGAAAATGTTCTCAAGCTGTTAGGTTAACCAACACAACTTGTTGGAAATAAATCAAAAAAAGCAAACTAAGAAAGGCAAGTCAACTTGGTAGGGAAGTTGACCACAAATACATTCATAAGCAATATACCTGCTGATTGCGGAAAGAGACAAAGCCAAATCCTCTAGAGCGCCCCGTTTTGTTATCCCACATTACCCGTGCATCCCTGAACATCATAGTTAACATAAGCCATAGTAGAAAATATACCTCCAAAAAGGAAATAATCATTGTTAAACTTAAGCTTTCTCTTCAACAGGCAACACTTGGCATGATAATTTCTTTTTTATGAAGTTAAACAGTTTGTCAATATGAATCATAAGATACTACAACAGTTCAGATAATGCGAGTGACTTACGAACAACTGCTGTATACTGAGAAACAAGCAAAAAGTGTTGCATCAGTGACCTCCGAACTTAGATCTCCAACAAAAATATGGAAATGTCCTGCTCAAGACAAAAAAATATGTGAAACAGATTATAGGTAACATGCTTCAGAGGGTGTACTGTTGAACCTACAATAGGAAATTAATAAGATGGTATACGGGAGTTTCTACCAGATGTGTCTTCCCTTTGACCACTAGCGTATGCCCAATTCACCTTAATTGCTTGACCATATCTGCAGATGTACAGATTTGAAACTAAAATTGTGGCAGATCAATTCAGGAGGGAAAAATTACGTCATGCATATTCAAGATTTCTTACAGCTGTCGCCCATGCAGTGACATGATAGCAAGAGATGCTGACCTCCGATCATGGTAATCAACAAATCCAAACGAAGACTACAAGACAGAAAATTACATCTGAGTATTTTTAGTTAACAAACATTTTTTGTTTGCTTCACATGCTTGACCATCAGCAAGCTGCTACATGTGATCAATATAGCAGTAAACAGAAGCAGATAAAATCTACTACTTTAGAGGATATTTTATTGTCCAGGTCCATCAGAGGCAACTGAGGTCTCAAGACTTGCATATTTAGGACTCCTACATGGATTAACAAAGTAATGATCATGTAAATTTATATTTCATTCCATCCGTATGTATAACACCATGAGACTCAACAACCAAAAGTCCTAAGCTGACACTTGAAATGACCAAGAAGTCAATAAAACATATGCAATTTAAACATCATGGATGAAGAGTTCTTTATCATATCCTCGATTTCAGCCTAAGTCCCAAAAGTCAATTAAGTTTAACTGTCTGTTGAATAAAGTAGAACTAGGATAATTAGCTTCCGCATGACATTATGAGTAATGTCTCTGGGTGTAATGTCAAAACAGGGAGGAGTCCCTTGTTCCAGGACTATCATGCATACTATGTGTAGCCGTCTGAAGTGCGATAAGAACTTTAAAATATTGGTGTTAACTGTTTACCAGTATCCACCTTAAAAGACAAGGTTGAACACAATGAGTGATAGCATCATGAGTCAGCATTTGACTCGATTCTTATGAATAAAAAGGGCAGTGAACTGTTAGAAGGATGAGAGCCATGATAATGATAATTTATCTAATGTTTCTTAATCTATCTAAGAATATCTCTTGACAATCAACCAATACATACCAGCATGCACCTAATCATGTGCCAAGGCAAGTTGATAAGCTAAGTTGCGCCCAAGATGTCGCTTATGCACCATGCTGTATTAAAACTTTCAATATTTCGCATTAATATGGTGTAAAATGCACCTGCTAGGGCCTGCAAGCACCAAAGAGTTATGGTCATTGGACAAGCAGGATGATATGAACCACCACCTATAAACCGGCCCTAGAAAATGGTCATTGGATTTATATTGTTACGTTTTTTAATATATTTTTTTCTGTTTTTATTTTCTATTTTAGGTCAAGTTTAGAGTCATATTTTGAGTTGTATTCTTATCATTTAATTCTTATGTTAGTCATAGGGAAGGTCAGGAAAATCTTACACTATTAGGGGTCACGGTTAGAGAGCTCCAGATGTGATTTTAGATAACATTTTGTGAGGTTCCAAAATTTCCAAAAAAAAAAAAGGAAACTCCTCGTATATCTTAAGTACAGCATATTGTAAGCCTACATTGTACATCATGAGAATGGTAATCTTTTTTTATGCAATAATATAAATTCCTTAGTTGCATTAATTACCTTTTTTCTTCTTGTTTCCTAGGATGCCTGCTCTCCTCAAATTGGAGAAAGTCTTACAGGAGAGCCATATATAATCAATTGGTACTAGAGTGAAGCAATCTTCTATCATAAACTTCTCCACAACGATGTCTACAAAGTCCATGGAGTTCTACACAGCAACCTGTCATTTCCTCTACATATTAGATGCCACTTACAAACAGATCATATCCATACTACAGATATCTCCAGTAAAATGGTTCGGTTTGTGAATTATTTTTTAAGTATCTTCCAGAATCATAGTGCCCTGAGGCAATTTTTTCATATACCTCCATATGAAACGGCTCCAAGTATTTTTCTGGGCTCCCTTTTGTGACCAATAAGTCCCCCAAATAACTATACTAATAGTTAGGGACTATTAGTATAGTGCACCCAACTAATATTGTACAATTTCTACACAGTACAAATGTATACTTTCGGGAGTATCTAATAGAAATCACTGACAAAGAAGCTATCTTCAGTTTCAGATAAAATTAACCTAAAAATATATATATGAATCTGACATTTTGTCATTGTTTTCCATTTAGTAACAGTAAAACAGTAGTAACACATATGAAAAAGTGAATACAGAGTAAAATATTAGAGAAGAAATGGCAAAGGGGGCCTTCAGCTACCTTCTGTGCACCAAAATAATATGTGAATCTTGTTCGGCAGAACCCAGCTATTTAAAGAGATGTAACCATGCAAACATGTTGCCCTTTTCTATGACTTTTTTAGATAGCTAATAAGGAAAGTAATAACTATAGATTTCCATCCAGACCTAATCGCTAAAGAGATTCCACCAAAAGAAAAGTAAATCCATCAATAAGATCCAATTCTACTCAAAGATTTCCAAATCTAGCTCAATTCATTGACCAACAAATATAGTCAAACAACCCTCGATCGGTCAAAAACCTAGTTTGAACTGAAATGGTAAACAAGATAATTTTAAGAAGCTGGCTTAGAGCGATCAAATATGTCACTGGATCCAAACATAGGTTGAACCCATCATTTTACAGGTCTAAATATCTTATTAACTAAAGTAGACAATAATATAGTGCAGGTTACAAGTTAACTATCTGTTCAACATGACAATTGCATACCGACGACTATGAGCATGATTTTGAATTTTCACTCAGAAATAAGTGATGCAGAAATAACAAGACTTTGTGACTTCAGTAAACATTAAGATTCAGTGGTATCTGCAAGAGCACAGATGATGGCTTGTTGTATTTGGGATAACTGCTCTGAGAGTTTTGATCCAGAAATGAACCTTTTCTTTTCTGATGAGTTTGCATCCTTCAAGTGGACCAAAACTTTGAAAAACTTCAGCCATTAGGCTCTCTGTTACATTTGGATGGATATTTCCCACATACCTAATAATTGCAATCAGAAAATCAGTAATGAAGTTAAAGTAGCTCCAACTACATGGAACAGTTATGAATATTAAGAATAAATAACATCCATGTATTTAACGATAAAGTCCTAGTGCACAAAAATGTCTATTAAGAAGAAATGGGAACTCATGACAGACGAGACAAGTAATCTGGATATGATCATCAACTCCATTCTATACAGTGCACAATTACTATTATAATGGCATTCCTATGTCATGTTTGTAGCAAGTGGCCCTGGAAAATGAATGGAAAAGAAAGAAGTGCAAACGGGGAAAGAAAAAAAACAAACAAACAAACTATACACTCACACACTGCGGGAAAAAAACAAACAAACTATACACTCACACACTGCGGCATGTAGATGGATCAAAACCAGGGGGAAGATTTCCACTTGGAACAGGCTCCACCTGCAAAATATGAAAGGCAAAAAGAACATGAAAAAGAAAAAACCTAGAGAATCTATACACTATGTTTAGGAAATTGAGAAATAAAAGAAAACCCTATAACATTCTAACATGGTAATCCAATGTCAAACCCACTTATCCAATCAAAACCTAATAAAGGGCTAAATTTAAGATGTGAAATCACTTGAAGCAAGTAATGAAATCCCTGCTAAACACTCTGGTCATTGGTTATTGTGATTCAAATGATGACAGAAGGTATAGCAAAAGAAGGCAACTGGTGAAAGAAAACAATAGTGTCAAAGTAAAAAAATTACTAGACGCTTGGGAAGTTTAAGCAGGCATCAATAGTCAAGCAACAATATAGGATGCACGGCCCAAAGAATAATAACCAACTAAAATATTAAGGAAGCATGTTTCTTAAGATACTTGTCCAACAAACATGTTTAAGCACGTTATATAACTAAAAACATGTTTTACCGAACCATACAGAATGAAGAACAGAGACTAACATGAAACCTTTTCCCATGAGAAAAAGTTGCAGTCTGTTATCCGTCTATTCCTTGTTCACTTTTCATAATAACATAGATTACAATGCACACGTAAGATTGCCCTATCGCAATTTGGATGACCATAGTTCATGTTATAAAGATGACCTCCTTACTTGTAAGGGTAAGGCTGAGCATATCGACACTCCCTAGACCCCATGTTGATGGAAGCCTCTTTTGACTAGAATTCATAAAACAATCAGGGATAACCCGATCTAGAAGCCACGCACAAACCTAGCAAGCGTGATTCTCTAGGCAAGAAAGAACAAGAAATGCCATTAAGTTCGCCGCTACAAAAGCATTAAGGAGACAGAAGTGATCAAAAGTAGTCAAGAGAGGAAGCCAGAGGGACTCCCACCTGAGACATGGCAGCGGCCAAGACCCCGGAGTGGTAGAGCTGCTGCTGCTGGAGCATCGCCTGCTGCATCAGCGCCTGCTGCTGCTGCTCGAGCTTCAACCTCTGATTCATCTTCTTCAGCGAGCGATCCAACCAGATCGGGCCCGGAAAAAGGGGGAAAAAAACACCAAAGATGGCGGATCGGAGAGGATCGAAGGCGGATGAGGAAGCAAGAAGAAAACTGGGGGAGCGATCGACGATCGCCGGATCGGAGGGGATCAAAGGGGCGAGAGGGCAACGAAACCAATCTCTTTCGCTTCTCTCTCTTCGGCCTTCTTTCTTGGCTTCTTTCGTGACTCTCTTTCCACGCCGCGAAGAGTGAGAAAACAGACGCACCGAGTCGTGAATACCCGATGACAGATCGTCGGTACGCTAAAAAAAACCATGAATGGGAGGGAAATATTGAGGCATCATTATACTTCTTATATATATATATATATATATATATATACACATAATATTATCTAAGATAATGCGTGTGTGTGTCACTTTAACACTTGAAATAAGTACTGAAAAGCTAGAAATTATGCGGAAAACAGGAACGGTTGAGTAACCATTTCTCTATGATAACCATTCTGAGTGGGAACTGTTTCTGTTTTCAGCATAGTTTCCAGATTAATATGGATTAAGCATAAGTATCGAGCAAGATAATTATATATTGTCATTTATAATTAGTTATTTATCATATATCTATATTTTTTTAAAATTATATTAAAAAATTTATATTTATAAAAATAAAATATTTAATTATGTTTCTCCTCACATCATCGATTTTATTAATGAAAAATATCGTACGTATTCAATGATAAATCGAAGTAAGATAGAATCAACACGTGTTTAGTGACAAATTCTATAATATTTTTATCAATAGAATTTACAATGTGATGAGAAATAAAATTAAATATTTTTATTTTTATAAATATAAAAAATTTAATATAATTTTTAAAAGTATAAAGATCAAAATGTTAAATATAACTAATTATATGATATAATTAACCTACGTCGATATAATAGATAAATCAATATAAACATGTTTAGCATTTAGTCATAGCTTTGATGTTATATGATTATAGGAACTCTTGTAAAGTTCTCCTTAAAGTTGAAGTTGAAGTTAATTCATATTAACGTTGAAGTTGATCAACTCTTTATCATGCTTGAGAATCTCAAAGTTGACTTTGGGAGTTGGCCTCGATCCTCTTTCTCAAAATGAACTCATATCAAACTCTCTAACATCAAAATAAATAAATAATCGATAGGTATTTAAAATATCAAGATATTCTAAGATGAAAAAATTAAAATTATTTTTCATTCTAGATTATGAATATTGATTGAATTTATTTTTACAAAAAAAAAATCAAGATTACCACTTATAAACAAGTGTCTTGGATAACATTTTTCTGTTATCTTCTATATATATTTTTTTATTCTGTCTTTCTATCATAAAAAAAACAAAATCATTGCTTCTCTAACTCCTATATTTACTTTTCATAATTACTGTTTAATTAAAAATATTTATACAATATCCATTTCTTATTCGGATATTAAGACTCACAAATATACATAGGAACTTAAACTTTTGAAATGGGCCCCACCCCGGGTTACTGACGTGGCGGCTCTCAATGGCTCGGTACTCATCTGACACCACAGAAGTCTCCAACGAACGATTCGGCGCAGGAAGTCGTTACCGATCAAACGATCGAACAACGCGTGCAATCAAATCAATCCACGCACACGAGTGCATCCGATGAGATCCTGCTCGTGCGACGAGTCTCACTTACCCCATTCGCATGGCCGTGTGCGCCATCCATCCATCCAACCGTATCCTGTGCTCGTGCGACGAGTCTCACCAACCCCACTCGCATGGCCATGTGCCACATCCATCCATCCATCCATCCAACCGTATCCTATGCACATCGCAATCGAACACATGTTAGTCGAAATCATTTCAGCTAGGACGGGTATTAAAGTCCCAACCATCGCAATCGAACACATGTTAGTCGAAATCATTTCAGCTAACCAGCGTTAAAGAACCAGCGAAGGAGTCAAACCCACGTAGCAAAACCATGGACGCCGACAGAGCCATCGCAATCGACCAAACACTCTTGTTTTTGTTTTCTTCTGCCAAATTATTGCACGCCTTCCTTTTCCCCGGTGATCATTTACCATTTATTTGTGGAGTCAAACTGCATGCTTCCCCGTTGGTCGAGTCAAACAAGGCTGGCTTATTCTTTTCCCCTATAGTAATTATCTTTTGAAGGTTTTCAATAACGATCGATGTTAGTATAATATGAATGAATCATTTACTTGTACTTTGGGAACTCTGTGATTCCAGGAATCCTTTCACCACCAAAAAGAAGGGTCAGAAATGACAAGTCCCACCAACCCTCTCTCTCCTACCAACTCCGTTGACGGCCTAATGTCCATCTTCACTCTTTCTCCTACCTCGGTTCCCTCAGTAGCCCATCGATTACCCCCACCGAACCACCACTGCTTCCTTCGCGTATAAATCAGCGTCCGCTCTCCCTCCGTTGCATCCAACGAGCACTGGCAACAGGAAGGAAGCCAACGACCATCGCCATGGCTGCCTCCACCATAAAGTTGGCCATGCTCACCCTTGCGGCAGTTGCCTGCACGTACGCTGCCAAGCATCTGTTCCCTGATCAATCTCCCTTCCTTCTCTCTCTTCCTCTCCTCCTCTTCTTTCTCCCCTTCGTATTCTCCCGCTCCGGCTCCAATGGCGCCCCTCCCGGCCCCGTCTCCTTCCCTATCTTTGGAAACTGGCTGCAGGTCGGCAATGACCTCAACCACCGGAACCTCGTGGACATGGCGAAGAAGTACGGTAACGTGTTCCTGCTGCGGCTCGGGGTGCGCAACCTGGTGGTCGTCTCCGACCCCAAGCTGGCCACCGAGGTCCTCCACACGCAAGGGGTGGAGTTCGGCTCCCGGCCACGCAACGTGGTGTGGGACATCTTCACCGACAGCGGCAAGGACATGGTGTTCACCGAGTACGGCGACCACTGGCGCAGGATGCGCCGGATCATGACGCTGCCCTTCTTCACGAACAAGGTGGTGCAGCAGTACAGGGGGATGTGGGAGGAGGAGATGGATATGGTGCTGCGGGACCTCCGCGGTGACCGGGCGGCGCAGACGGAGGGGGTCGTCGTCCGCCGCCGGCTGCAGCTGATGCTCTACAACATCATGTACCGGATGATGTTCGACGCCCGGTTCGAGTCGGTGTCGGACCCGCTGTTCCAGCAGGCGACGCGGTTCAACTCGGAGAGGAGCCGACTGGCGCAGAGCTTCGAGTACAACTACGGCGACTTCATCCCCATCCTCAGGCCCTTCCTGAGAAGCTACTTGAACAAGTGCAGGGACTTGCAGAGCAGGAGACTGGCCTTCTTCAACGACAACTATGTGGAGAAAAGAAGGTATATAATACGCACACAATCCATCCTTGAATCGAGAATGATGCTTTCGTGTCCCCGTCGCTGGAGATTCCAATGTCTTATCTTTCTACAGAAAACTGATGGCCGAAAGAGATGGGAACAGACTCAGATGCGCCATGGATTACATACTGGAAGCAGAGATGAACGGAGAAATCAGCTCGGATAACGTGATATACATCGTGGAGAACATAAACGTTGCAGCCATCGAGACCACCTTGTGGTCGATGGAATGGGCGATAGCCGAACTGGTGAACCATCCCAACGCCCAGACAAGGCTCAGGAAGGAGCTCCGTGACGTGCTCGGCGATGAATCGGTGACGGAGACGAACCTGCACAGGCTGCCATACCTGCAAGCGGTCGTCAAGGAAACTCTCAGGCTGCACTCGCCCATCCCCCTGCTCGTCCCCCACATGAACCTTGAGGAAGCCAAGCTCGGGGGATACGACATCCCCAAGAGAACCAAGGTGATAGTGAACGCGTGGTGGCTGGGGAACAACCCCGAGTGGTGGAACAAGCCGGAGGAGTTCAGGCCGGAGCGGTTCTTGGACGAGGAGACGGAGGTGGAAGCGCTGGTGGGCGGCAAGGTGGACTTCAGGTTCCTTCCCTTCGGCGTCGGCCGGCGGAGCTGCCCCGGGATCATACTGGCGTTACCGTTGCTGGGGCTCATCGTCGGGAAACTGGTCAAGGAGTTCGAGATGGTGCCGCCGCCGGGGACCGACAAGATCGACGTGACCGAGAAAGGAGGCCAGTTCAGCCTGCAGATCGCGAAGCACTCCACTATTGCCTTCCATCCGATTGCACCATGAGAGATCTAATAAGCTTGGGAGACAGTGTCCTCCTGCCCATTATGCATCGTGTTCTTCTTGGGTTTGATATGTTTCTTTCTCTACACGCTTCTTCTGCAACCTGTGATTGCAAAAAGCTGTGATCGAAATGAAGTTACAGGTGAAAATAATACCTTTACATGGTTATACACAGATCATACATCAATTCATCCTTACAATCTTACATCGAATTCATGACTTTTTTGTGGCGTTCTAAATGAAGGAAGAACAGAGTGGCACTCCACAGCTTTCTCCGGTCCCTTGTTGACTCGTTTATTAAATGCTTTCTCTTCATTTGACATCTGACATCTGACGTCTCTCTCTCTCTCTCTCTCTCTCTCTCTCTCTCTCTCTCTCTCTCTCTCTCTCTCTCTCTCTCTCTCTCTCTCTCTCTCTCTCTCTCTCTCTCTCTCTCTATATATATATATATATATATAGAGAGAGAGAGAGAGAGAGAGACAAATAACAAATTCGATGAACCCAAGCCACGTTTTCTCACGACGATTCGTTCTCAAAATATCCCGTCATAAAATAACGACCTGATTCGATATCTTGAGCCGTTCTTCTCCCTTTCTAACAGCAGAGAAGAAGGGCGACGTTGGAAAGAGAGCGAGAGAGAGGAGCTGCAATGGCCGCCACCGCGAACGCTTCTTCTCTCCACAACGTCTTCGTCTACGGCACTCTGATGGCGGACGAGGTGGTGCGAACCATCCTCAAGCGCGTGCCCCCCGCCTCTCCCGCCGTCCTCAACGATTAGTAAACATCTCTTCTTCTTCTTCCCCCTTCTTTCTCTCTCTATCGATTCGATTATGTTGTGCTTTCGATCGCGCTCTTCGATGTTCTTTGCGCTCTGATGGATCGTTTTCCCGATGTTTGGAGTGTCTGTTGCGGCTAGATTACGGGCTTCTTCAATCGGATCTGTATGCACAAGTGAGAGAAAGCGTAATACACTAAACCTTTTTGTTTCTCCATGTATCAATTGGATTCGTTTCTTTTCTTGTTGTCGATGCATCATATGGCTCCTCGATCGGATCTAAATCGCCACTTCGAGCAGTTGTTGCAATCATATCGCTAGTAACGTGTTCGAAGAATCGCCAAGTCCATAGAATTACTACCGATAGGTTGTTCTAGTGCAGTTGAAGCGTCATTAGCGTATCATGCACACATTCCAAACCCAGATGACTTGTTCTTGATTTCGAGTTACAATCGAATTGCTACTAAGTTGAGATTTGATTTTGTAGCCACAGGTTTAGCATCAAGGGGCGTGTTTACCCAGCAATTCTGCCGGTTGAAAGTAAGAAGGTGAAAGGCAGGGTGTGTTCTTTAACCCTACTTTACCTGATGCTTGTAATTTATAGTCTTATTCTCCTAGTGATGTTGCTTACATAACACTCGAGATAGTGATTCTATCGGCCCCTGAAGCAATTAACTCGTCATTGACTTTGAATTTTTAATCATCTTCATCTTTTTGTTTAGGACTTTTCGGTATCAGTGTTCTTTGTGCACCATTGACAATTTGATATTTCATGTAAATGCCAAAATAAATCATCACAATTTTGAGTTATAAATTACATATAATTGGTTTATATTTGGAGCGATTCATATCCTAGGCAATATAGCTTCCAAAGAAGTGTTTGGTCTTGAAATCTCTCTGTGGGCATCAACACAAGGCCCATCAAATACAGATGCTTCTTCTGATTCATATTTGTGGAAATACCATTGAAGTTTAGCATTCTTTTTATCTTCGATTTGTTGGAATTGATAGTAGTTAATATATGCATGTAATTTGTTTGAAGTTAAACATACTCTTTACCTTGAAGGAGAATGTAAGTATACTTTGAGTTCGCACCTCAAAAATGCCTTTACTATGTTGTAACAGTTTGATCCACTTGAAAGAAAAAAAAAAACTATGTTTTTGATTTATTGAAGATTTCAACATGAACTATGAAACATCATGTATCTTAGATTTACCAATGATATCAATGTGAAAACTACAATTTTCAGAAAGGGTTTATGTTTGATTATACTTTTGCCAGGTAAGTTGTTAGAAAATCTTGTGTGTGAATATCCGGGTACATCATACACAAGATGACTCCAATTAGGTTGAAAATACTAGGGAAACGATCAGAAGGCAGCTCAAACTGCGTAGGAAATTGGTTATCCTTCCGAAGATCTGTCTTTCATCTGAGGACTGTTAAAAGGGGTCTGATTGGTCAATTTGGCGTCCTAAATCCTGGGGAAAAACATGCTAATTAGGACCATATATTGTCAAAGAAAAAAAGATGAGGGAAGGTGAATGCTCATTGGATTTTGTTTCTTCTTACCTACTGAAGCAGATTCTTCCTAAGAAATTTCCCTGTAATCATTGAACTTATTACAGATTTTTTTTTACTCACTTCATGGGTGATAAATGATATGATTTTAAAGATCTCTGATGTCTTTGCTGCATAACTGATAATTGAGCAATGGACCTTTTTATATAGGTTCTTTTGGAGATTACAGATCAGGAGTTGGATAAACTGGATTCATTTGAAGATGTGGAATATGAAAGGAGAACTGTTGAAATTTCTCTGCTAGTAAGTGTGTTTGTATAACATAATCTAGTTCATTTGAACATCATAATATAACCTAGTTCATTTGTTTATCTAATGACAATTGCGTATAATTTTTAATTAAGCATGATATATTATACAACTTGGAGGGGATAAATATTTTGTGCTTTACTACATGTAAACCTCAGCTGATTTAACCCGAGTGGCTTAGTTATCAGCTTACTCTGATTCTACAATTAATGGCTCTAGTGGTTTATATTGTTAATGCATGAAGCATTCATTGCTGATAGACATGCGTTTATACTGTATTTATAATTTGTTTTTTGCTAATAACTTTTTAAAAGTGCCAGCCTCATTTATTCCTGCAAGCATTTTGAGCCCTTAGAATTGTCCTGTGACCTCGTAATACGACATTGAGATATGTTGATACTGCTTTTCTACAAAAACCTTGAAATATCTGTCTAATCCCCGTAATATCAAATCCTGTCCAATGTACTTTGGATACAAACTAATGCACATTTTAATAAGCAATATTTTGATTGGTGGGAGATAGTTCTTGTACTCGACAAAAGAATGATAATTTGATGTTGCAGGACAAGTCAGAGAAATTACTTGCTAATGCATATGTTTGGAGTGACAAGAATGATCCAAACCTGTACGGTGAATGGGATTTCGAGGTGAGCACTCTTCTCCTTTGCACTTATAGTGTCTGATTGACTTCAGGGAAATAAACATGCAAAATTGTGGACTGAAGTTGTCTTTTTGCACACAAACATACAAATACACACATATAATGTGACATCTTCTTTATCACTCATGTTCGCCTTCATCTAATTTGGGACTACATTGATTCTTCTTCCTAACTTGTACATTGTTTCATATGTTCGAAATGTCCTACTCGAAAACATTGCATGGTTATACTTATGATCAACAAAATAGATATAGAGTTTTAGTAGCTTAAGTATTACTCGAAGATTGGTTAGACGTATGTCTACAGCAGGATGCTGCAACAAAAATCCAGGGGCTTCTGCTCCTATCTGGTTTTGCCGATGCAGATATTAATGATAGCGCCGATAGGCCACCTTGGCATGTTGGCTGGAAGACTCAAAACTGATTTCAAAAGATAGATCAATAGATTGCACGTGTGATGAATAGTCAAATTCTTGAATTTTGTTTGCTGACCGTATCCATGCTTTGTCAAAAAAGTTTGATGTCAATTGAGGCTAGAGCAACCTCTACATGTTGTCGTTAGCTAAACGATTTAGTTAGGTGTACCTTTAATAGAGGATAAAATAAGAAAGAATCACTACATATGCTAATAAGACTTACTGATATTGTAGTTAGAATATGTAAAATAATTAAAAAGAGATAAAAAAGAAGACTAAAAAGATTTTATTAAAATTTATAAGTAAAAATCTAAATATTTTTAAATTAACTAATAATATTTTATTTTTACGTAGTTCAGTAATAACAAAAGATGCATGTAGTTAGAAGAGTTATCAAGATATCCGTGACCAATGAACCTCCATTTGTTTTCTCGTGTTGGTATCTAAAAATTAGATTATTAAAGTCAAAATATTTTCTTTCTTGCAACCTTTTAAACAACTCATGAAGCGTTTGTGTAGCGACTGGACAATTAATCTTCTTACTTTGGAACGTTCTTGTTTTGTGCAGGAATGGAAGCGTTTGCACAAGAAAGATTTTGTTACGATGACATTGGGTTTTATGGACGATTTGGAGCAGCCTGATTCGAAGACCAGGGTGGCTACATATGAATCCTATTTCCATCAAGGTCAAAGTGCGTGAGGATTATACTCATTGTTCCAAAAGAAATAAGAAACTTGTTGGTTAGTAATCTATATCTAGTGATATATGTTCAAATAATTTAAAAGTTACTATTTGTTTATTCTGCATATGCTTAGACTCTGTTATTGAAGCAGTTTTCGATTAGGTTTGGCATGACTTGGCAAACATTTTTGGAGGGTTTCCTTGGTTGTGAGATCATAAGATGCATCGATCTGTACGGATAATTACGATCGAAGACTAAATCTTATTCAGATCATATAAGCCATGAAATTGTTTGCTTGGTGGAACTTGCACTTAGGACTTAGACCACTGTTGCGCGAGGACTTGGATTTAGCATCATTTGTTGTTACGTTGGATTTTAAGTCCTGTCGCGGTTTGACCAGGGATAACTAATTCAGATCATATAACCTATGAAATTGTTTGCTTGGTGGACATTGCACTTGGGACTTAGACCACTGTTGCACGAGGACTTGGATTTAGCATCATTTGTTGTTACGTTGGATTTTAAGTCCTGTCGCGGTTTGACCAGGGATAACTGACCTATTTTGATAAGTCTGAATCACAAACCAATTAAGCCCAATGTTATGATCGTAGTCATTTTAGACCTTCAATTGTTGACCTCCCCATAGGGGTGTCGCATCCTCAAGTCTTGATACCTTAAAAAGTCCAAATACAGCATAGAATCATCCTATGCTGATATCATTTACCACATGATCGTAGTCATTTTAGACCTTCAATTGACCTCCCCATAGGGGTGTCGCATCCCCAAGTCTTGATACCTTAAAAAGTCCAAATAAAGCATAGAATCATCCTATGCTGATATCATTTACCACAATCGACCCAATGGGATAATTAACTTTTTGATAGACTTAACAATAATCTAAACTACTTGAGCACAAGCTTAGTGGTAGCAAACTCTTTCTACCCCTATAGCCCAATCTAATACAAAGACTACACCTGAGCCTGTCAAAAGAATCACACTTAAGCTTCTGAATTAAATCTCAATATTGCACCAAGTCAGCAACATTGAGATTCGATCAGTTTCTTCTCTTTGAATCACCAAATCTCCCTTCAGGCTAACAAACAGATAGCTATCGAACAAGTGCAACAAGTCACGACAGGAGGCAGTAAGTTATAATCGCACCGAAAACATATGCAGCAGTGCAGATGCAAAATGCTCCATTTAATTTTTCACTTGGTTTCTCCAGTCGTCTATTGTGATGCTACTTGCTACACATGTCCATAGTAGAAAAATATGAAAGCTTTTCACTATCATAAAGTGTGGAACATTCATCGGAAGTAGAAAACCTACGGCAATAAGAGACTGCAGCTCCTGACTGGAGACTCTGCCAATTCCCTTGATTTGGATAATTCACTGCCACAATCTCTCATCTCCATTAGAGACAAGATGGGTGGCTTTTCCAACCTGGTGCAGCTACTCTTGCTTTTACATATTGGGCTTTCATGGTCAGTTGAATTCTAAATTCCACATCACTCTTTGATCAAGATTAGGTAAAAGGGCTGGCAAGTAAAAGGAATTGACCTTGTCTAACGAGAGTGTCGAAATCAGTTTTGCTGCACGACCCGCTGTCATTCAAAATGATCATATGATCCTGCAGAGGAGAGTGTCGAAATCAGTTTTGCTGCATGACCCGCTGTGTCATTCAAAATGATCATATGATCCTGCAGAGGGGTTGCCTGAGTTCTGGTCACACTGGCCCCTCCAGGGGTTTCCACCATCTGAACTGCTGCAAGCCTGATTCGGGAGGCTGTTATTTCCCAAGTCAACATCCAAGCTCATCTGTTGGACTTCTTGCGGCGACAATATCTTGATGCACCGAACACAGCTTACAAACTCCCTGTACGTTTGTAGTAGTCATGCTTTGTTAGAACTGAGTTCGATCCTATGATTATTTAGTAATTAATCAACAGCATCACAGCAAAAGATATAAAGAAAATTGCATAAGAATATAAGTATAATGTTTTTTCTCTTCTTTCTTCTTACATTTAAGGATTAAATTGCATATGATTATTTAATTTTTCTTATGCATCACTTTACTCTTAAACCTAAATTCACTGTCTTATTCATAAATAATTAGATAGATATTCTTTTTGGTTGAACACTTGGATCACTAAGAGGACTATTGTCCATTTGAAAGCACTATATACTTTGATTATCATTACATAAAAGTTGGGGAAAAGCACAGATATCCAATTATTCCAGGAAGTATTGGATATTCTCTGGATGATTATAAATTCTCACAGGTATGTAACTATGTATATTTACTTCAAATATCCTGAAGTCCTAGATAATATTATCGTTTCTTCCTTGGGAGATACAAAAATATGAGTATTTAAACCTTGATTGGATATCAGTTTGTACAATCTACTGGATCGGTATAGTATATGAGCGGCATTATTGACCTATGCTGTCCAATACCATCCAAAATAATAATAAAATAATGCCAACCAATACTGGACGATATGGCCAGATACCGGTCTGTGGTTGGATTGGTATATATCCATCAATGTACACTATACTGACCGATACTCATATCCATGCTTAATAACATGGTATAACTTACATGGGTTGTGCCATCACTATGTATGTCTAGGAGAAAAAAGGGGGAACACAAATATTATACTTAGAAAGTGCTTCCACCAAAAAGGACAACAGAAGTGCCAGATACTTGTGCATTAATGTCATTTCTTTAATCTTTAACAACCCTAAAGAGTGGTTTCAACGACTGGTCAGATCAATACATGCCACTACCAACTGCTACTTATTAATCCAACCAATGACTGATAGCAGACCGACCATATGGTCTGGTATCGATCGACCGATGACTGGTAGCAGACCGACCATATGGTCTGGTATCGATCTTGTTTTTTCTTCTCAATGAAAGCAGATGGTACAGACCAGTATACAGCCTGATATGTTTGACATTGAGTTGTGTCAAAATGGCATCTAAATCATGCTAGAGAATAATGGAATTTTCTTCTACCCAAGAAAAAAAGACTGAACAAAGACTGAATATAATGCTTAAATTAATGTTATAACTTACTCCCATGGGTCATCTCCAACAAGTAGAACATCATTCTCGTGATCTACATAAACCAGCTTCCAGCCGATTCTCTGCCGATCTTCCAGCTGTCCCTCTATGCTGAACATTCGTGCAAGATCATGTTTCAGCTCATCATAACCTGAATATCGTGTGATATCCATAGATCTGCCAACAGCTCCACGTTTGTACACCTGTAAACAATATTGCAAATTAAATTATGAAAGAAGAAGATAAATTAAACTCGTCTGTCCCATTACGAAAGAAGATAAAATTTCCATATTATTTAGCAGACAAATTAAACGATCACATGTTAATGCTCAAAGAAACAAATGTATATATTCCAAAATTGAAGCCATAAACCTTGGTGTAAGTGCGCATGCGTTGAAGCGTCGGAGGCGGTGCTGGGGCCCAGGAGTTCCTATTTAGTAAACCATTTTCATTAATTGTTGAATCCATAGAATTAAATGCCACATCAGGAACTCCAAATGATTGTGAAACCATGGATGATGACAGCTCTTGTTGAGCATCCTTTGAGGTACTGTAATTGGCTACTGCATCTCCAGGGATATGATTCTGAAACTTTCCTGAATCAATGTTATTAACCAGCAAAGCATCAACAGTCAAAGGTATTCCCATCGAACCATCAATGTTAACTCCAAAAAGGACATTATTTCTTGGATCTGTGCCAGGAATATCACTCTCTGGAGGTGCATATCTAAGCATTGATGGCTGATTGAATGAAGGGAGAGGTAAGGCTTGATTTAAAGACCCATCAGTGTGAGATAGGCACACAGAAGTCGCTGAGGAGGTTGTGTCCAAGTAATCCATTTGAGCTGTGTTGCTTAGATATGTCTGAGGGGCTACAATTCCCTGATTTTGCACCTTGGGAATCGGGATCGAGGGCTTTACATTATGTACAACTTTTGGAAGCTCCTTGGGGATGTTGGGATTTACCATGGCAGCTTCAAAGGAGCTTGGGTTGAGCATTGTAATAACTGACTGAGATGTCTTTTCTGTTGAAATGAGATTGTGGTATCCGTTCCTATTCAGGATTGAATGAGGAAGAATTGATCCATTGTTTGCTGAAGGTGATGTGGAACAAGATGGGATGTCATCTGTAACTCCTGACTGTGTCCCCCCAGCAGCTAGCAAAGAGCTACCGCTAGCTGGGATAAGATTAGTTACTGGTGTGGTGGAAAGGACTGCATCAGGCAAATCACTTGATGGAATTTGCTGCTGCTGAGGCTTTTGCTGTGACTGGTTCCGCAAGATCTGTGGCAGCCTCACAGCCTGTGAAGTAGTTTTTGCACATTGTTGAGGGATCACTGGTTGCTGAACTAGTGAATTAGAGTTAGACAACTGCTGCTGTACATCTGGGATAGTTCTCTGGAATTCCTGAATTTGGTGAATTTGAGGCTGTTGCACTCTTGGCTGTGAAAATAATGCTTGCTGCTGTTGTTCCTGCTGGAGTTTCTGTAGCAACTGCAACTGAATCTGTTGGTCAGATAACTGTTGATTCACTTGGACAGGGAGTTTAACTGGCATCCTACTTTGTGCTTGCTGGTATTGTTGCTGAAGTTGCTGGTGCTGCTGGTGCTGCTGTTGATTTTGATGTGGCTGCAGAAGTTGCTGCGGATGTTGTTGCTGACTCTGTTGGAGAGCAGTTTGTAATAGCTGATTGTTCTGGATGATTGACTGTTGCTGCAGCTGTGGCTGCACTTGAGTCTGGACCAGAACTTGAGGCTGTATGATGTTGTTCTGTGTCTGGTTTAATGGTAAAGCTTGGTTGACCAATTGTTGCTTCTGCTGCATAGCTAAATCTTGTACTTGTGGGGGTCTACTAAAAGCACCCACTTGGTTCAGTGGAATCGATACCTTAGCAAGTTCATCTACCTGTTGGCCTTGTTGAGGCAGCCTACTGGCATTGAATTGTATATTATGCTGGTGCAACATTTGAGCTTGCATACCCAACTGCCTAGAAAGATCAGGTGGGCCAAGATTTTGCATAACAGGACCAGCAAGGGAGCGCAAGTATTCTGTCTGCAGGGTTTGGTTACCAAGAGAGGGATTTTGTTGCATGTTCATCCATTGAACTAAACTTAAACCCGGCATTATTGTGCTCTGAGTTTGAGAATCCTTTATGCAGATCTCCTCTCCAAGCCAAGGCATCGCTCTCTTGAAAAGATTTTCCATTTCAGATGATTCATCATCTGCAACATCAACTGCCAATTCAGCATAATAAAAATCTCACAATTAAAGCTACCGAAACCTAGCTCAATGTCCTAGTTCCAAATTCTGTGATCAAGATTCATCTACAGTTATTACCAAGGTCCTCTCCACTGTCTAGAGCCCTGGGGTCCTGCTTCAGTGACAGCTGGTTCTTTGCCATCCACTGCCAAATCATGATAGTTTGTTTCTTATAATACAGTTTTAGCCATTCTTCTTCTCCATGCCAAGGACTTCATTGTTTTTTGTTGAAAAAGTTTATTAAGGGCATGCAGCAGATTGTTTCAGATCTTTTAGAAAAGTAGCTTAAGACAAGAATGTGCCACAATCATCTAAAGCCACTTATACAGAGATCTTGTTGTTCACATATCATGCATCAAAATGTACCTGGCATTCCTGGTTGTCTGGGTCGCTTTCCAAAAAATGGAGGAGGACAAATGAAGAAAGGAGCTACTACAGGTTCAATCTCCCATATAGAGACCCTGTTGCGCCTCTCCCCAGCTGCGGACTCATCCCACCCAACCTGTCGAGCATGCATAATACTATTAATAGGAAATAAATTGTAAGAAAATGGTAAACAGTCCAAAACTTTAACTAGCCTGACAGCCTAAGACTGTGGACCAAAAAACCAAAGCATGCAGATCACTGATATTAAAGACCAACCTGCAAATTGCGCCATTGTGAGTGTTTCCATCTTACTGGATCTAGATCGCTAATACCTGTAATCGTACCCATGTACCTGCAGAATTTAGAGCAAGTTTACCTTTTTGATTGGATAAGAACTTTCCGATGGAATTATAAATTTCAAGTGTTTACATTAAATGAGAAAGTGGTTGCCGATAAAGAAACAGGAAACTTCAGTCTAGTACTTCAATGAATAGAAGTGTTTGCCTAACTGAATAGGTGCTTAAGTAGGATACACCAAATTAAGCACTCCCCTTCAATAACTCATTCGGCTAGGGCATTTCACACTCATCTCCATTTACACCAGCAACCCTGTGCTCTTCCATTTTCATGATCCTCTTCTTCATTCATCTTTTCTTATTGATACATTTTTCTTGGTTTGCTCTTTTCACTCCTTTCCACTTGTTTTTTCTTTTATACTCTTCTTCCATCTGAATCTTCTTTCTCTCTAGCAATACCGTTGTCTGTCACTTCCTCATCAGCATTTCCTGATTACCTGACAAGTCTGATTTTTCTTTTGTTATTGTTAAAAGGATTTAAATGATGCTTCTTGAGCATCCTCAGTGCCATTCACTTAAATGACTAAACATTGTTTAGCCAGCGAATGACCTTTCCCACCCTGACTGTCTGGCCTCTTCAACACCCTTGCTAGAGAAAGGCATTGGTTTACATCAGATCATCCTAATTTGATGTGGCTAATCCAGTAAATTGAGTTTCTTACCGTCTTGTTCCTAATTCTTCAGTTTCGAACATCATTCGGAAGCGCATACCCAGGGATATTTGGTTGCTATAAACTGCCTTCTGGTATTTTGCAAAAGGGACAACAAACTCTGAAGGGCTAGCCCTGCAGAACAACAAGAAGTTCCTATTGTAATATATAACAGATATACATGAGAATTAACGACTGATTGCTCCAAAATTGTAGATGGTCAAATTTCAGATAGAACTTATGTATCTTGAACAAAACTAGGAATAGAAAAGAACATACCTTGGGTTGTAAAACACCGTGAATGGGCTGTGGTTGGCAGCAGCATGGGCTGCAGCAGCAAGAATGCCTATATGCATACTATCAGTTGACAGGACTGATGATGACAGGTTAGTAGGTTGCCTGTTAGCACGCCTAATGCCTAAAAGAAGCTGTTGTTTTTTATCCCTGTAGATGAGGACAATGAAGGAGAAACATATGAGCTGACTACGATTTAGATCAATTTGCTAACCCTCTACCATCAGCTGTAAAAACAGAAAGAAAAAAAGGGGCACTTGGTATTATCTTGTGGACAAATATGAAAGAAATAATAAAAAATGTCCAATTTAAACAAACAAAAAATGTGTTCCGATCGTTTGCCTTTTAGGGTCATGACAAATGACATTCTGGAAACAAGAAAACATGATTAGGGTATTGGTGCACTGTACAGAGATTAGAATGTCATTACCTAATAAATAACACGGAATCACCGGCAAACAACCGCTTTCCGCTCACAAATAAGCTCCAACCAGTTGTGAGCAAGTGCCTTTTCGGTTGGCCTAGATTTCAGAGAAAGAACATGACCTTTTAAGAATACCAAGCTCAACAAGAAATCCAAATTTAGAGCATATGTTCAGCAAGTCACTACATCTTAGCATTTACAACTAGGTTTTCTGAGTATCAAGAAGAATAACTTCTAACACAGCTTGTAGAGCATATGTTCAGCAATTAGGTTTTTTTCTGCCTAACCTCGATAAATATGACGGAAAGTCCATAGATTATCATGCAAATCTCTGGCCTGTAATTCTTGAGCAGGTGGCTGCATTGAAAAATCCTACACAAGAATAACAAGGTTTGCAACATGGATGGATCATCAAAGAACTACCATAAGCCTGTATTACATACAAAAGCCACACATGCATACAGAAATTACTTACAAGAGAAGGAAAATTTTTCTCTGCAGCACGACGGGGCACGGAGAATCCTCCATGAGTGCTTGTATCACTTGCAGTAAGTGTCTTACAAAAGAATTCCGTTTGTGGCCTGGTTTGTTTTAGTGCAAGCTCTGATGCCTGCAATGCCTCCTTGTCATACTGCATTGAGGAAAATAAGTGACGTACATATCGATGAAATGCTTCAAATTACTGCATACAGTAAGGATTAATATGTTAAAGTATGAGATAGCAACAACTGTTATTAGTATCTTCCTCGAAAGAAAAAGAATTGTCCTCTCTACCATAATACATTAAGTTCATTAGCCACACAATCATCAAGGCTAAAACCAAAGGCCACATTTCTGGACTAAGGTTTTTCTTCACCATGACGCTTTTTGTCGACATCAAGAAAACTCTACTTTTGGGGACTTAGAATCAGTGTAAAGGTTGCAATATTTTTTCTGTAAAGCAATCGATCTTGTTCTTTCTAGTTTTGGTAAATGTTTATTTGCTGATGGATGAGTACCAAGCAGATGAAGTAACTTAATTGCTGAGCAACTCTAAGTCAAAATATGAACTTAGTGCCCATATCTTTTTACCCGTCTTTAGCTAGGAGTAGAAGGCATGGTTGAAGCATCTATTGGATAAATAAGACAAGATGACTCACTGAGTTGACTGGCTGAAGAGTCATTTGAGCATAAACTTCATCTGTCTCTGGATCTGCCTAAAGCATTACAAAGCCAACCTTGAAAGTTTAAAGTAACTGAAAATGCAATCATAATTTGCATGTACAAAAGGAATAAACATTAATGAATGGTGGCATACATGCAGAGTAACATTGTGAAGAAGGCATATCAACTTTGAGGGAAGATTTGGATAATTTGGAATATGAGCATTGATATCCTTTTGCATAGAAGCTGCAACCTGAAAGAACAAATACAAGTTTTAATCTGAGCCATGAAGTGCAAACATTCAATTATCCTCACAACCAAAATTATCAAGCTTCAGTAACAATTAACACTATAAAAGGAGATAAACCAGCTACATCCAAAAAGCTTCACAGTTAAAGTACTTGTGTTTAAGAGGTATCAGGGTCCAAAATTCAAACAATAAAAATCAGTTTTTCAATCGTAGAAATTTGACAGACTAAGGTTTATAAGAGGATGGCACACATCATAGTGCTTGAAATAGATGCTAAGTAGCTCATCCACTGACTGAGTCAAGTCAAGCCAGCTGTGAAGCTCTTTGCTTCCTTTAATCTAGCCCCTCATATATTCTTCAGTGATTTCTTTCATATGAACTACATGCTCTTTTATTATTTATCCATACTGTTTTAGCTTAACCAATTGCATTTATAAGCATAACCTAGATTTTAGCCTGAAAAGCCCAATATTGATAAAATGAAACTACTGTGGGTCCAGTGCTCATTGTAAATATCAAACCCAATCAACATCAAATTTAAACCGGCTTTTAAACAAAGACCACAACCTAAAATTGAATTAAAAAAAAAGAAATTTCCAAAACAAAATTCGGTTCAACCATCTATGCGAGTAGAACTATCAGATCTCTGGCCCAGTTTAGGAACTTCACTAGCAAAATAGTCAAGTTGTGATTTCTAACATCTGTTCATACAATCAAACATTATCGATCATGTAGAGAGTAGCTCACTGAAGAAAAAACTAGAGAAGAGAATACCATGAACAAGAATTTAGAAATTAAATCTATAGCTTGAAATAACTGAAAAAAATATTTTTTGTTTGACATAGGCCAACAACAGGTGCATGGTTTTCCAGCATATAAAATTGCCCTGTCACCACCCTCTAGAACTCACAAGAAAGCACCACATTCGTTGGCAGGTTCCGTACTACCATAAACCATTTACAGAGATGACACATGTACAGTATAAAGTGATTCACAATAATATTGGCCTGAGATGTTCCTTCACAATTTGGAAACAGTATATATGTATGAAACAAGGGTCATCAATCATCATGATCGAACTTGTCCCTGATCTGAGAATGATATTGTGATCTGTTTCTAATCTAATTTCACATGCAAGCTACAACGAGATAATTATAAGATAGAAACTGTTCCAACTATGTTCCATCCAAAGGCATAATGTCCCCAAATCTCTTTTCCTCTTCCTCAAGCTCAGACATTGCTTATGTTTTAAGCTACAAATATGATGCAAAAAAAGGAAGGGTATGCAATACTATAAGAAAGAAATGGCAATTATTGCCACAATTGAAAAGATATTGCAAATATCAACCCATCATGTTTGATTTCACCCCTTACCAAGCATATTATTCAGTAAACTGAAAGCAAAAGTGGAACGATCGGGTCTTAAAATAACAGCAAATGAAGGAAATTTTAAAAAAAATAACTTTTACTAATCAAGAAAACGTAAACTAATCTAAAACAACAGCAAATGAAGGAAATTTAAAAAAAAAACAACTTTTACTAATCAAGAAAACGTAAACTAATAAGAATCAATTGCAGTCATTCCCATTTGAAAACCGTGTTCATTTAATCAATTGCTTTTTTCTCAAATTTCTTAATCATGTACCATAATCAAAATTCCTGGTATCTGCAGATCTCCCAAATATTGAGAATAAAGAAACCCTGTACACTTCATATAGAAGCCATTAAGCCCATACGATATTAAGAAACTCGCCAAATCCGTTCGTAAGGTGAAGAATGGTATGCCAACATATATCGTTCAGGAAAAAGAACCAAAAGAAGGCAGCATAATTTACAGGCCAGAAAGAAGAAAAAGGGCAAAAAAGATGGTTTCGCTAACAAGCTTTATGAAAGCTTCCGGCCATTAAAAGAGGAGGCCCTTTCCAAACCCGCATGATCGGGGCTACATAGGAACCGACGAGGAAGCAATAACAACACTCCCGCAGAGCACACGCTAGAAAAGGCCAGTCACATCTTTACCTGCTCGCTGTGCCCTTGGGGGAAGTAGACGACGAGGCTCCCCACCGGCGGCACGGTCACGAGCGGCCCCGCGCAGGCGTACCACAGCTCCGGGTTTATCGTTTTCCTCTCCCCTGACACCACCAACACCACAAGCGTCAACCCCCACCTCGGCCTGCGGCCACAGACAAAGCATCTAGAAAACGAGCTCGAAGCCAAACTCACCTTCGCAAGGGCTCGGAGCCGCAGCTCCACTGGCATCCGCCTTCATCTTCCTAATTCCCTCGAGCACCGCTACCGCCGTCTACGAAACTCAACCGCAGGCCACCTCCATGGGCACCAGATCGGGGGCGAGTCCGGCCGCACCGGACCTCCACCGGTTCGAAGGCAGGGGCCGCGGATTCCGACGAATCTGTCCGGTGGTGAGGCAACCGGGTGGCGGGGTCCCCTGCGCGGGTTGCGGGCGACGAGGGTTTCGGCCCTTTGAGGAGGTTCTTCTCGACGTTTGTGGAACTCATTTCGTTTGGTTGCTTTCATGGGCAAAAGGCACTGGATTTCTTGGCAGCGTAGTAGAGAGTAAGCGAAATAAAATAACGAGTACTCGTTCTCGAACCACTCGTCGCCTCTCCCATTTCTTCTTCTACCGGCGGATAATAAGCAGTTTAGCCCCCGTATTCGTCCTCTGTTCGGCTTTAACCCCCCGGATAACAGTTCCAACGGCGGCCGTTGCGGTCACATCGCACGAAAAGTAAACGGCGATGGAGCCGGAGGTCCCGTAGCCTAATTTTGTCTTGTGGGTAGGGCTTAACGACAAAAAACCGCTCGTTGTAAGGGACCCGCAAAATCGTCTAATTAGTCGGAAGGTAAGATCGAGGCCGAACGAAACGGGTGGGGATAAGCAATTGTGTTTGCCGAAGTGATCCCTCGTCTGCGATCAACGTCCATCGGCCGGGGATTCGTGCACGGGCGACACGTGTCGAGGGCGGAGTGGGCTTCTAATTAGGGGAAAGCTTGTGAGCTCCGGTTATTACTACTACTACACCACGGTTTGTAACATTAGTAATAACGGTGTTGTTGCGGGTAGGAATAGGTACTGCATTAGCAAGCGGAGTTTACTTGCTAAGCTCGAACACCTCCACTAATAATCCAAATCATTGAAGCTTTAATATGGCATCGCCTGTTATGGCATGTAAACATACGTCGCACGCAACATATTAGCCCATAACAAGTGGCTGCAACACTTCGACTCTTTGCCTAAGTCGTAGCTCATGATTGCTTTCTCGTCAGCTTTCCCGAGTCGCGAAGGGAGACGCCTTCCTTGGCGAGAGCGTAAATACGTCGAAGGACGAGGGTAATCGTGCGCGAGGAATGAAGAGAACCCTCCCCGCGCCGACGTCACGTGCCGCGTGCAATAATCTACGCCTGCGCTGTGGTTTAAGGGGTTAAGTCCTCGATTTAGCCCATTAGTTTAGCGGGATTAATCCATTAGGTCCCTCGGTGACGTGGCGCGTACAGTTCGGCGCGTGCTTTCCTCCTCGTGCGACAGCCACGGGAGCGCCGCCCCAATGTGAAAAAACTACTTTTTACTCGTCGAGCTACCCAGAAAACCTGCCCAGAAGTGATTGGAGAAATGTTCAGGCGGGACCCACCGCTTCTGTCAATGGTACTGGAGGTACACCGATCGGGCATCCAAACCGCGTACATAAAACTCTTTCTTTTTTTATGTTTCCCATCTTTTTATTCGGAAGGATTAATAATAGTTTAATCTTTAATTACTCGGTTTAATCTGGCGGGGCGCGCTACGGTGGGCCCGCGCCGTCTCGTTTCCCGGGATGGTACCTCATGGGCCCGGAGGGGACCCACCTTGGTCGGTCCTTCCGTGGAACCGGGTCGGCTGGCTTGCCTGGGTTTGGTTGACTGGACCGGGTTGGGCATACCAGGAGGGGAGAAGCCAAAAGAGGAGGACCTGCTCTCGTTTTGGCTTTGTGCTGCTCTGCGCTGCGGCGGATGCGAGAAGCGCCGTGTGAAGTGTTCCCTTGACTGCGAGCATGGCCGTGGTCGTCGCCATGGCCGTGGGGTTCATGAACGTCTCCAGCGAACAGAGGTTGTCTGTGCCTCATCTCAAGCACGGAGAGGAGGAAGAACAGCGACGGAACAAAGATGAGTATGTCGTGTCCGCCGTGCATCAGACGTTATGTGCCAGTGATTAGGAAGGTGAAGACGAGCTTGGATGAGCTACGACGACCAGGCACTGTGTTTGTGATCCTGATGTTGTGCAGGAAGAAGAAACGAGTTTGCAGAAGCAGAAGTACGGGGAGATGGATGCCTCCACATTGATTGCAGCTTGTTCTGTGGTGGCGACGGTGGTGGCCTTGGCATTAAATTTCAAGCAGCAGACGATGTCATTCTAATATGGTTTATTCTCGTATAATCTATGATTTTAACACTGATTGGAATTTATCAGAGCTATATATATTCTTCTTAGTGTATTATCTCAATGAGAATGAACGTAGATTCTTCGCTTTAATATCATATTAATTTTTCTATCAATAAAACTATAGTCTTTGAAAGAAACATGATGTGCAGTATGGTTTTAATAATAACATTTACTAAAGGACATATGACTGTTTGTTTCTTATACAGTGAGTGGAGAACAAAGAGTAAATGCATTCAACATAGATGAGAGAAGACCTCCTCGATTGATTAATGATCATATTCATCAATAAATTTGCAGTTGGTATCACTTGAAACTTATGGATCCACTGTGATCTTTAAATTGCAACTGAGCATAATATCATTAGGTGTATGGAATTTTGTGTATCCTTCCTTCTAGAAACATGCAAAAGCAAAAAATAATAGGCATGATCAGCCTAAAAATTGAAATGAGATGTCATTAACAAAGCTAAGCTGCAAAATTTTGATTCCTGATTAGGTCCATATATGACAATTTTTCATATGATTTTGAATAGAAAAGTACAGTTATCTTAATTAGGAGGGTTGATGGCATGAACTTTTTGGAACTTCATCAGGAAGCTTCCACATGAGCACCCTCTCCTAAAGCATTAATATTTGAAGCAATTGATTAATGTGCATGATGGTTGATGATTTGTATAGAGAGGCCATATCCCTTTCAGGATCTTTAAGGAATCTTAATCATAGAGAGTTTACAGCTAGTTTGATGCTGGAACAATGTGAACCACCTCTCAACCACAACACTTGATAGATTATAGATTCATGTTCATACCAAACACAATATATTTTAATTTCCTATTCACCTCACACAAATACCTCTAACACAACTGCTAATCCTAAGCAAGGACAATAGTTGCTAGATAAATGCTTCACATCCTCTGAACATGACTTTGCTAACATCTAATGTTCACCATCAGTGGCTATCTTTCAACTGATGCTTATTTGATGGGATGCTTTAGCTAATACAATGGATCTGAATGGGTTTACAGCCACAAAATTGAAGTGTCTTCGCAAGTACAGAAGGACAGAACATGTCACATGGAGCTCAATGATCAATTGCAGTCATAAGATAGGTGGCTGCAGTGAGTCAATCTACATGGTTGGATACTTATTAGACCAATCACTGGCTTCTTCTTCTGCACCAGCCTGCCCCAGCTACCACATATCCTCTGTTTCTGCAGTCAGGTCTACTCCATTTGCTCATCAGATCTGTAGTTTGATTCTACTCCACAAGCCTCCCACATTTCCATTGGGCTTTTTTTATGTGCCACTTAAATAATTCATTCTGATATTTTAAGGGGTCCATTCTGTCAAGAACATGGTTTTGGTGCAGAAGAAAGGAAGTCACAACCAACATTAGATGCTAAAAAATTATGACTTACTCTTTGCACAGCTGCAACACCACAAGCAAATTCAATGTGAGTTTGACCCTTGACAATGCTTGCCCCTGGGCCACCATTACCATCAGCTGCTGCTGCATTGGTGGTTCACAGAATCCTGCAATTTTTTTAGTGTATAAACAGAGAGGGTAGGGTGGGGAGGAAGAAATGATTGATTGGATGGTGATTGAACTGGCCACCTTCAAAAGGCTCAAAGGGCAGACATCTTTTGGCAGCTGGTCAGCCTGGTCTAGCTTTCAATAGACAGTAATATTCTGCCTGAAGTTAAAAGGACAAGAAGTGAGATTACTCTTGCAGTATGAATCTTACTGTCTGAGTGTCCCTCTCTTCTAAATTCTTCAAGAAGTTGAATGAAAATTCATTTCAATTTTAACTACAAGTTGTGGGGTAGAAAGGAACATAAATTTGGATGCAATTTGAAAAGAAGTAGAAATAGAAGACTTTTCCTTTCAGCTTTTCAAATATAATGAAATAACTTAAAAGTAAATGAGATTGTCATGGAATTTTTTCTAAATTTTTCAAGAGATAAAGGTAATGTAGAATCAACTTTAGCTTTTAAGATTTGGGAATTTGATGAGGTTTGAGTGGCTAAAAACATCCCACAAGGCATAGTTTCAGGCCATCCCTATCCTATGCAATTCAATTCTCTGGTTTGTAAATGTTGCAATAAGAGCCTTGCTGTGGTTCAACAGCCACAGCCATCTGTAGCCATATGTGAATCATTCCTTACCATGCTCTCATGTTCAGAATCTATACACCAAGATTTTTTTGTTTAACTAGTCAACATGTTTATGCATACATATGTGTCTATATAATGTAAAAATATCACAGCTTTTTAAATGATCCTATTGTGTGAACTTTATTTTCTGAAAAACTTATGAAGCCTAATTACTTGTATCAAATATTTGGGCTTTTTCAACTAAGTAATATTTTGATTAATAAAATTTTCATTTTTTAGGAAATACTCAGTCTTAATTTTTCTAACAATATTTAGAGCATAGAAAGATGATACATCTGTATATATCATAGCTGTACTGTTTAACATGAAAAAGACAAAGAAGTTCAATATTTGTTTATCTGTTGATAGAAGTTTATATATTGAGCAATCTGGTGTAACTGTGTCCTCACCTAATTCCTTGGTCTCAGGCAATTTGATCAAACTACAGAGATAAAATAGGGTTTTCTGCCCATTTTAGGTTGATCTACTGAACTTGACTTAAATGTTGGGTCCATTATATATTGCAGAAGATAAATACTAATATAAAGTTTAGTTTTGGATCAATTAGATCAGATACTTTAAAATAAGAAAAATACTTTTATAACTTATTCATCTACACATCAATAATGCATGGAAGCAAAAAAGTACTTACTGATGACACAAACCTTCAGTTTGAAGGGCTCCTTGATATGAGTGCTTAATAGGAGAAAACACTAAAAGGAGACACAATTACAGTGGTTGTTGGCAAATACAAGGAGGAGAAAAAACATGGATTCCAACAACATATATAATGTTGGTTTATTTTCTTTAAATATATATGTTGTTAAACAGCAGCATTCTCTCTCTCTAACATTATATATATATATATATAATTTCTCTATGATTGCAGTTTCTGTTCTAGAGGCAGGTCTTTTATCCTTTGGGTGCCCCTCAGGGGGACACTTCAATGTAGCAGGTCTCCTGAAATGAAACCTAATTGTTACCAAGTTTTCAGGTGGTACAGCAAACGCTTGAACTGGGAAGAAGTTGATCACTGCAGAAAGGATGATCTCTAGACCTTGTCTAGTGAAATCAGAGAGGAAATGTTGGGACACCTCCTCTTCAGATTATGTACCACAAAGTTGGTCAGAGATGTGCTGCATGGTGTCTCACAGTGATGTCTCAGTCGGTCCTTTTGGACCTCCCTCTGATCCTTTTGTTCTGTTCTTAGCCATCAAAAGGTGTGAGCTTTTAGGTTTATTATTTGGTGGTAAACTCTTGAGCTTGTATTAGTTAACATGACTTGAATATGCATTACTTTTTAAGTTACAAACTCAGAGACAGGCATAGTCAGATCTGAAGGATTAAAGAGCACAAGCAATGAGATCAGTGGGGCTCATTTGAGTGGCCTACATGATCTTAGATCTTAGGAAATGTGAGAAAAATTCCCTTTCATGATCATCATCCTTGGACCATCCTTGTGCTATGGTCTCATAAAGTTCTGAAGGAGTCCTTTGTGGAGTTAAAAAGTAACTTTCTACACATTGAAGGAGACCAACCCAATTGTCTTTTTGAGTCCAAACAGTCCCCTAATTGCTGCCTAACCTTCTTTCTCTTTCATTCTTGTTTGATGATGACAGGTCTATATGATAAAGGTCTTCTTCTATGTGGACCTTTGACCCTGTGCAAATTGATGATTTGATTTTTCTGCAGTTGGTGGGTGTTCAAATTGAACATGATTGAGGTGGTTGTGGTGAGCCCGATCATAACATTCATTGCAAATGCAGGGATCAAGCTTTGATGATTGGAGCTGCAGGAGTTCATGGTGCATTTGTAAGAGAAGTTTAAACCCAGTGATGGACTTCACAAACTTACTGTTTTAACCCAGAGCTCAAATGCATCAACCTTGGGTGATTCTTGACATAGCATGGAGGAGACAATAAAGGATTACTCAGCAAATGCATCTGAACTCAGAGAAAAGATGGAGTCCATTGAACTCATGCCTTACTGAAGGAATCATTGAGGCCTACTGCCTTCAGATTCAGGCAAATACTCCCATGCTCAATAAATCTCCATGTGTATAGCTTGCTCTTAAGGAGTAACAGAGCTCCCATAACCTGCATAAATGCATTCCAATAAATGTCAGAAAATTAATAAAGAATTGTTAGCAATTTGCACCTGAAGAACTGCAGGTTTGAGAAGGATCATCAATCTATGCATTACATCATAGCAATTAAGATAAAATAGAAAGATTGAGATCTTCTTTTCTGAAGAACCAGTAAATGTAGTTTTCTTGGTGATTCTACTTCTTTCATCTTCTTATAATCTGTAGTCTAAAAAGTTCAAGAAACACTTCTTCCTTCTTACAAGCTGTGTTCATTATTTTCTTTTATGAAAACAAGCTTTTGCAACTGCAAATGCAGACACTGCACTGATGTTTGAGTTTGATCAAGAACCAGAACACATGGACAGAATTGATTTTGCTTGCACATCCCCCATGTAAACCTCTATCTCATACGAGTAGCTAGAAAAAATTGGCCTATGCTCTCGATTTAATTCGAGGATCTGAAATGACATGCACACAGACAAATCCAAAACGCATTAAATCCAGAGATCTAAGCATGACCGGCTCTCATGCATCCCCCTCCCCTGCTCTAAGAGATCCAGCTCATCTGATTCAGACTACATTAACACCACATCACCTCAAGGTTTGCTCAAAAGTCCATCTCCTCCATACTTGATGAAGAGGACATTTCATGCATGAACAGGCCTTAAGCAGCAAGAAGATAGAGCAAGATCTGTCCCACCTGATTGATTGATTGATTGATCCGCATCTCCAGTGACCACTGCACCACACCAGGGGGACCAACTGAATTATATTAATTAGAAAATATTTTTTTTCTGGTATTTTTGTTAGTGATTTGAGTCATCATTATTTGATTCAGAGAAATTTATTATGTCTAGGAGGATGGCGTAACAACCTCACTTTAAGACTTGAATTGGCTTATAAAAGTTTGATATAAGTACAACCATTTAACTTAGTTTTAGATCTATTATTAATAGGCCAATACTCAAATCAAATTGGATTATGATAAATAGAATCAGAACAAATATAGTATTGATTATTGACAAAATAAGAAAGAGATGTGAATCAGATTCAAGGTACAAAGTACGTTGATCTTTGATTAACTTAGTTTTATATTAATTATTAACGGGTCAATCATTTGTCAGTCGGATTATAATAAATGATATGAGAGTAGACTTGGTAGTGGATATTGTGAGAGATTAGAGTAAAAATAGATTATAGGTTAATAAGACTCAAGATACATCATGATATATTTTAAATTATGTTGGTTTTTGACGAGGATATAAAACCCTTGAGTGTGAGATTTGATAGACTATTATTAACTTGAAAATAGGTATTTTGGATCATATGGTTCGTTATGATGGATGCACTTGTCACGGAGAAATATATCTCATCGCTAACTTTATATTAGAATTTTAGCAAGCAAGCATGACACTCATCATCCAGTTTCTAATGTATTACATGCTTTGCTATCCATCTTATTATGACAAGCTTTCTGGTAAATGAGTAGAGGAAGGCAACCAAACTAGCAAGAACATTTTTCAAACTGTTAAAACAATTCAGGAATTTCTTTCTTCTATTGACCGAATGATTCTCTAAATCTTTCTTTGGCTCTTCTCTGTAATTTTTATATAATGATCAATGAGTATTGCAGAATATTTTTTTTATAAAATTAGCAAAGCAATTCTGAATTGTGGACTTCACTCTATTATTCTTCACTTACTTGAGAACATAAAAGAGTCACTATCAGCATCCCTTTTCTTTTATGGTAGAACATTTTCTCTCACTTGTGATCAAAGATAAGTTGAGGTATCAAAAAAGAAATGAATCCAAGTGAACACATTGCACCTTGGATAAGATGCATGATGCCTGACTGTTTCTAGTGGTAGCTAATGGTGTGGGATGACTCAGATTAGGTAAACATCAGTAGGTAGACATATGTGCTGCATCATGATTGGAGGAAGTACATCCAAATCCCTGAATTCCTTTGCTACCTCAAATATGGTAGGTATCATCTGAATTCAAGAAACTGGAGCTGAAAAGTGGGTGTGCTGGTGGATGATGGCAACAAAAAGAGCTTCCATTCTCTTCTTCTGTGCTATCATTTCAATGGATTAGAATCTAGTAAAGATTTGGCTTTGGGCTGAAGTCACACTTGTGGCTTCATTCCACAAACTTCTCATTGTAGCTTTGAGTGGTGAGGAAAATAAAACTTCACAGGATGAGAGTATTGGGAAGCCTCAAGCTATGACACCAAAATAAGATCTACACTTTAGCACCACAGCCAATATTTCTGAGTTGCTTGTGGTGAATATATTTTAGTGGGAGAAATTACAATTACAATTTTTGGCCCAGTTTAATCACATTACATGAAAAGTTTGTGCTATGGGTGCACATCCTAAACCAAGTTTAAACCAATTTTGGCTGCAAAGTGGTTCCATGGAACTTATGGTGAAAAAGAGCCATGACACCATCTCCTCATCTACATATTGCAAGAGTCCATGGAATTCATGTATTCTGTAACCATTTATCACCAAGATAATCTTCAGAGACTGACATGATGCAGATAGAATTAAAAAGAAAAGGTGATTGACTTAATCATAATATCTTCATATATGTTGATGTTGGTGTTCCTGTTCCATCAATTTTGTGCTTCCCATATTAAAGTTTAAGAAAATACACCTCCCCGTTAAAACATTGTCGTGTATTGTACAACCCTTCATTCTCCATGACATTAAAGTTAAGAAGAAACCAAAATAGCAACAACATCAGAATAAAGCATCACACCTCAAAAGGATTCCTGGAATGGTCACCATCATCTAGCTTCATCTTGGGTTGATCATTAAGAGAACTACCACACATTTGTTCTGATGAAGGTGTAGCTGCCGTCGGTGTCGGGTCTTCGTTTTGTCGAGGACTTGATGAAGCTGGTCCACCAGTTAAAAGCTCTTTATGTGTAGAAGGAGCTGCCCAAGTTAAGGGATTCACTGCAGCATGGACCAGATACTGTGAAGTATGATGACAACCTACCATCTAATATTGGTTACAGCAATCTCAAGAACTCAGAAAATAAGTGAAAAAAAACTCAAGCCAGTAAGATTTTGCATAGAACACAAGACATAACCAGCTCCTGTTTTCAATCATTTGCAAAATAATCAGAGAAATAGGGAATAATCAGACATGTTATAGTACAACCCAATGACTAAAAGACTCGGGAGAAATTAGTTGTCCGAAAAGCTTAGCGAATATCTTAATACGAAAAAACAAGAAATGTAGACATGATGAAATTAGCTAAAAACTATAACAAACATTTCTTTCATTTCATTAAGATATGCATACTGCTAGTCACACTGCATGAGCAGTTCAGTTTAGGTTTTGCTAAAACACCTTTGTACATTTATATCAATTTCCTATAATGCCATTGATATGATTTCTACACCGATATTTTTTCAGTCATCAGTGAAAAGTCAAAAAAAATTCAAACTTGAGGCCCAAAATCAATGGTATTCTTTTTTTTTTTTTTTGAGTTGATACACTAAAGAAGTCACAAGAGACTGATTAAGTCATACGAAACCTCCTTGTTCTGCCTATGTAGAATCTATCATCTGCTTTATATATGCAACTTGAAGCAAATCAGTGTCACATTGAGCTGGTCAAAGGCAATTCTCTCTTCCAGCAGATCTCATGGCTTCTCTTGGAGCAACTCAAGAACTAGTCAACTAACTAATATGAAAATGCCAGCATAGAGAATTTACATATTCAGTTATCACAGCAGGTAACTTCCAAAGAAATTCTGGAATTTACTTTTGCTATTTTCACTCACCCTCTTCAGGTTCAGTTGGCCTTGGCAGTACTGTATCAGGGTCATTACAAGAATTTGTCAAACGTGCAGGACGTTTCCTGACATAGTTCTCTTGTAGAGGCCTAGGGGACTGAAATGAAAACTGAGAGAGAGTTACCCCTTGTCCATGCTCTGGGTGTTCAAGCAAATACCTGCAAGGTTCATCGACAAAACAACAAAATATGACTAAAATAACCAACATGTTGCACTTCTTTTATCAGATAGCATAACATTAATTATAAACAACCATACTAAGTGGTAAATGCAAGTCTTTCAAAATATCATGTATTTTGTGAGGAAGAACATGGAGCATACCTTTGAATCTCGACCATTGACCGCAGTCTTTTCCCAGATGGTGCAGCATAATACCTGAAAAAAGAAAGTATGGCATCAATGCTGGGAACACTTTAAAGCTGTAAAAATGCATGAATGGATGCCACTCCGAAGCAGAAAATCAAGACAGTGTGAGCCAATTTGGTTTTAAAATGTCAGATACAAATAAAAAACAAAAAAGAAACCATGAAAATACCAAACAAAAGGTTATAAGAAAGAGATCTAAGTAAGTTAACACCAAAATTAGGTTGAAGACTTCTTTCTAAATATTAACTATACTTGGGAAGATTTGATGCCAAGAGCCAATCTGATTATGAAATTCTTGCTAAAAAATTATGAGATTTTTTCCAAAATAATTCAAGTAAATGCTTTTCTGGTCTCAATTTATGATTAAAAGTTTAGACGTGCCAAAAGGGTCTGAATGGTGCAACATTTAACTCAATATTCAAGTTCATATATCACTCAATAAATACTATTACAAAGTTTCAAATCGAACACAGAGGTTCATTGTAGTCCATCATGTTACTTTGGAACTTCCTTGATAAGTCAACATGGTTTTTCTAGATCTCGTTGATCATATGAAAGAATAAACAGCATAAAATTCATTTTCTTTATTTTAACTCTAAATTTATTTTGTTCACCCAAAAGTTAACTGTTCATTTTGTTTATTTTATGTTTTAAACCATCACAACTCGATCTTGCTTGGTGGGTTAAACCTCTACCCAGTTTAATCCTCTGTGTTAGAAGAAAACAAATCTCCTGGTACCAAATTCAGAAAAGGAAAAAAGGAATAAAACACAAATGAAGACACAGAAAGATTTACGTGGTTCACTCAATTTAGGCTACGTCCATGGATCTGCTGCATATCTTCACCATAGGGAAAAAATTACAAGTGTGCAGAAAACACTTAATTGTTACACTCTCAGCAAGTTCTACCACTACTATACACATACTTCTTGATAGAGCTCATCGCTATTTATAGCATATACACACCAAGGAAGGAAAGAGAAATCACATGTGACCCACTAATATAAACAGCACTGAATACCCCCTAGCCACAAATTAGAGAAATGGTTACAACCACTTTTACCAAGTTACAAGGAGTATTGATAATATTTTTTACCAAGTCAGTCAAAGATGACTTTTAAGTTTTAACACCCATATCAAATGCTACCTTAGGAAAAAAAGCAAAACTTTGTGATGACTTCCTTATCAAACTTTTTTCAACATAATTCCATCTAAATTGATATATTGTCCAAAATTGAATTTCTAGTTGCTTAGTTATTTCCAAAAGATGAATTAGAAAACAAGATGCACATGATCAGTCAAGTATTGAGAGAGAATTCCTTTTGTGATAATCCTTTTGTGACTTCCAAAAGGAATTAAGACATGTTAAGGTAGCCCTAGGCAAGATGAAGTCATTGACAAAGGAATATGCACCTTATAAACTAAACATCAAGATCCCTAAACAGACAAGCATTCTGGACTGGATGCATCTTAAAAAGGAACCACTCCCTACTACCTCATTTTCCTTAATTATTCAAATCAACCAGTCCTGGTCTTAACACTGTTTTATATCTCTATCATTTGGCTATCTGTTCAGAACATACGTCATGGAGTTCCACAAAGGCGCACAAATGTTGTGGTATAAAATAAATAGTCAAAATTTCCATCCTGAGCAGTCTACTTGCGGAGAATAAAAGAAGGGACAACCAGAGAAATCAAAGACATACACATCTGCAAATTTTGTGCCTCCTTCGCCTCTGATCCTAAGCAATCTTTCCCAGCCAGGAGGTGGTTTAGCGATGTTAGGTTTATCAATTGCCCAGAGTCTACTGCCATCCTGCGATATGTCTTCAGGATCTTCACATGAAATATCAGGACGCCACTCACGAGCATGTTCACATATAAAAGGCTCTTCTAATATGTGTTCACGTATTTGTTCATATTTCTCTTTTGTTGGAATGATCCTCCATTTGAAACATAAATCACATTGGACTGTAAATGTCCCAATGGATGGAAAAGTACGGCTAGAAGAAATTGGTGCTAGGAAGTTTCTAGATGTTGAAGTAAGATTATCCATGAGATCACTAACTGCATGAGCATCCTGACCGGTACCACTTGTACCAGGGTCATAAAGCACCAAATGATTTGAAGGACTCGCAGTAGAATGATTGTTCACGTCATTTGCATTACCATCAGCAACATCAAATGACCTTTTACGATTATTTTTTGAAGTCTTTGGGGACCCATGACCAACAGGAGCATCTTCCAGATATGTCTGCATTTGACTCAATAACCTGCTGCAAATAAATCTTACTTAAAGATCAGTGCGACATAATAAATAAGCCTATGGAATTGGAAGCATACCAACACTTGGTCAAAAAATAAGAATTTTGCACGATTATGGCTCCTATGAATCGCGAGGTCCAGAATTTGGTGTAAGCTTACTTTGGCAATTGCTCGATGGAGAATGGTTCTGGAAAATATAAGGAAGCACAAACTTTATATAATTTAATAATTTCCCAAAAACACATGCTTTCAACACAGACATTACATAGAATAGTATAAAGAAATAATTAAGGTATACGAATATGTCAAAGTAAATGTATTATGCCTTGTGTGGTGTCAACCAATTAATTGAGACATTGTTGGAACTTGGAACAACACTTCTGCAACAAGATATTGAAACATTCTACATTTATTTATTAACATTTTCATTAATATAAGAGTATGATTCCCAGCCTTGTTCCTGAATCATTAACTTTCTTCATTTCACTCAACCACCATGAGTTATACTGAGGTTTTTACCATCCATTGAATTTTTTTTTCTCCACGGCATCCTCAATTGTTTTCTCTTTGAGAAAATTATGAGTTGATGGCTGATGCATGGAGATTCAAAAGAAATCAACATGTCTGAAGTAATATTTCTTGAGCTAAAAAAATGGAACTCTTCGTATGATAATAAAGCTCCAATGACAATATTGGACTACTCATATTCATGTTCTTCATCTGAGCAAGCTACAAGATGTGAACCTAGTTATCCTGTAAACAAGTCCACTAATTTCCTGTTTATGCTATTCCCCTAATACAGTAAAATATTTGTATAGGATGACACTAACACTAATCTAAAATATGAATACGTTCCAATTCATTTATAAAGAATTATAGTTCACTGCCGCAAATCACATAAAATAATCAGAAACATGGCAGCAAAACTTCATACCATAGACTTAAGAATTGATCTAAAACCTTCCTTTCCAAGTAAAATTAAGCTCACCAGCATACTTATTAAAATACATAAGTAGAGGGAGAAACCACCACCCAGCATAATCCCTATATAGAAGCTACAAGGCTATCCGACGCAACATTAAAAACCTTAGTGCAAGGAGCTGGAAAGAACAAAAGTCAGAAAAATCTAAGCTGTAGGATATCACAACAAGAGAAAGAAGATCAACAAAGTGAACTGGTCAAAGACAACTAAAGGTTATGGGAGTTTGAGTTCGAAAATGTTTTTCCAAGCTTTTACAAAGGTAGAAACTCTTACAGAGGGAACTTGTTTCCAGTTGCAACAGACAAGCGAGGAAGTTCTCTGATTTATTAGTCTCCCAAGATTATTTTGTTTGTCAAAGTAATAATACCTTTTTTTTTTATAATGGCTTCTGAAGATTCATATCTACCCTATGAATTTAATTTTGTCTTTGTCAATAATTCCCCAGGAAAGCCAAGATGCTACTCCACAAAAAGGGTGTGCTAGTATAAAGAAAAGTTAGCATAGCATGACTTTCTGATCAATCAAATCAGACTTGTTAGCCTATTATTTGCTCTATCAAGCTGAAGTGTCATTGGACCTTAGCATCCATTCCACACCAGAACAATCTCAACAGTCTGTTGGCAGCATGATTGAATTACATTTTATAAAATATTTAAATAATTAAAGCCTACTTCAAGCCTTACATAAGCTCACGGAGAAGAAAATTAATTATTTCTTTTACTCAAGATCCATACCACACTGATTGTTGAACTCTTGCCAATGTCAGCACTACCTTGAGTTTGTCCAACGGATTACGATACTATTAATTCTGGTGCATGTAAGAAATGCAGAAGATTTCTGGTTATCCTTTATTTCATAATATCCAGATGATTTGTTGATCTTTTGTGGTAAGAATGGCATGAGCTCACTGAATTCATATCAAAGTCTCAGCTACCATGAGTACTTTATGAAGCATCATTCCAGGTTTACTAGACACATCAACAATCCTCACAGAAGTTCAATGAAAAAATAAAAGCTATGTTGGAAATTCATGTAAAACAAATTAAACTTATTCAAAGAAAACTACAACACTTAAAAATTACTGCAGGAAAGATTGTGCTTCCCTATATGTTAAGCAAGAATCAGTTATATCTGACAAAGGCAAAAATCAGAAGAAATAAAAAAAATTGATTGATAACATAGGTACAACTTCCATATCAATTCAAATCTTAACTAAATCCAATTAGATCCAGCAAAAGTACTCCACAAATTTAGTGTTTTTTTTTTATTAGAAACCAAATAAAGCAAACATCATATCTTGCTATACATAACAAAAATCCAGCTTTAGATCTAAGAATCTTCTACATATAATTTAGAAACCTTAGCTACCACCCACAAAAGCAATCCACTACATCTAAGAAAGCCAAGCTGCATATCCAGAGGATCCACAGACAAAAGGCCTGCTACTATAACATTTTCTAATTAATCAAATAAAGACTGGTTGATAAATTATTATCTTCCAAGTCAACCAAGAGTCTTAAGTAGCACAGAAACCTTGGCAAATATCATATAGAATCTTGGTCAGTCTATTAGCAGAGCTGTGGAATTTCATCTACATAGTTCTATTGTAACTGGAGCCTACGTCAATCCTTACAAAATGCTCAATGAGGAAGAAACATTATCACCTTTTTTTTAACTCAAAAACTAGGACACGAATTGACCAATGAGCTTTTGGCAATGTCAACACTAGTTTGACTGCGTCTGACAGATTAGAACACCATAAGTTGTGGTGGATGTCGAAGAACAGAATATCTCTAATTATCCTCCTATCCCATGATACTGACTTGATCTCTTGATATCTTGTAATAGGAATGGCATGAACTGGCCGAATTCACACCAAAGTCACAACTATATAAATATACTCCAAGCATCATTTTCAGGTTTCTCAGAGATATTACCAACCCTTAGAAAACTAATAGACGACTAAGGAAATGTTATAAGTTCCACAAAAACAGGCAAAAATTATTTGCAGCAAACCGCTGAGCATGGCTCATAACAAAAAATTTTCGGTACAAAATACCCACTTCTAACTTTCCCATATGTTAAGGAAGCGTCAGTTTCAGCTACAAAGGACAAAATTTGAAATACCAAACCATACGATTTAGATAAGCTTTCAGCTCCCTGTTAGATCCAGCAGGAAAATTCCAATAAATGGGGGCTTGCTTCCAAAAAGGAAACTAACCGGAGCCATATCTGCTGATCTTGCATAAAAAGTCCATCTTTAGAATGCAAGAATGAGCACGAAACCGTATATTGCAAAGGCACCTCAGCTGATGTCCCTTGGAAGCAATCCCCGGCGCCGATTTCGAATCAGCGAGCGGCGGCGAATGAATCTATGGAGAAAGGGCGCTGAGAAACCGGGCTGAGATCCAGGTGACCCAGGGATTCGAGGTGAGAGGATGAAAGTAGCGATCTATCCCCGCGTCGCGATCTCGCTCGCGGTCCGAGAATTGGAGGCGAAGGGGTCGCGTAACGGGTCGGAGGCTTCGGGTTCCGGGGACAACTCGATCCTTTGTTATTCTTCTGGATGTTTCGTGGTCTCTCCCATGCAGCAGCGTTGTTTGGATCCCGACAGTAGAAACCTGGCTGAAGAAAGACGCATCACATGTGTACCCTCCCCTACCCGTCTCGTGACTGGTGACAAGGATGGGCAAAAGTGTGGGTCCCACCTGGCAGGCCCTCCGCGCGTATAAACAGCGACAAAAAATCGGGTGGGAGAAGAGTGTGGGTATCGACGGATTTGATTTCATCCGACATCGTCCCATCTGTGATGTGTCTTTTGACATGATCAGATCGTTTTATCTCTATTATATAATGCATAAAATAGTTTTATTAGTGATTGAAATATATTGTGGCATATGTCGAATCTATTTGTGTCTTTTACCACGACAATAACTCCTAATATCTCAATTTTTTAAAGGTCAGTTGCATAAATCTTATGTGGTAATTAAACTCTAAAAATAATATCTTTAGTTAAACTAATAGTTTTTTTTTTAATATCTCACTCTATATCTCCTCTCCTCATACGAGTAATATTAACTATCTCATGTGAACATGTGCTAGTGTATATATAATCAATTCTATCACTGATAATGGATGAATGATCTATCAACTATTTTATAAAAAATATATGTGTTAATGTAAAATTACTATATGATTATATCAATTTTTTAGTATTTAGATCGAATAATATCCTTATCATGTTAAATAATCGATCCAAAATACTTAAACTTTTTATATCAAGTTATTACTTATCATGTTAAGTAATATGTGTAGTCATTGCTTATTTTTTACGGTATGAGTTGACAAAGACAAGTTATGTTGCAAAAATGAGAATTAACTTACATTGATTTGATAGAGGAACTTATTATCACTTATATTTATTGAAAGATAAATTTATCATGTCATTCAAATTCAACAATACAAGGTTGTTACTATTGTTTACTTTCTTTAATTATAATATAGATTGTTAAATAACTAAAAGTTTAAAATTTTTATTGATGTTCTCGTAAGTTTAACGTGACTCTGATCCGTATGTGTAGAGTCGTCTGAGATAGAAAACACTTCTTCTCGAGATGTTATTTATACAAAGATCAAAGTTGAAAGAAGCTTCCAGAATCATTATCTCTAACACTCAAATTAGTCCCAATATTAACTTTTATGGGTCAATATTTTTTATTTTTAGTGTTTCTTATCTAAGGTTGAGGGTGTATTTTTATGTCTAACTTTTGAGAGATAAAATATTTATTTAAAAATTTTACAGAAGAGATAATTTGTAATCATCCCGAATTATCCATTGGACTCGCATGAATATTATCCTGTAATTATTATGAATTGCACCTTCAACTTTTATCTTTGTAGGCAAGAAGATAGTAGGTCACCTAGGTATTTTCTTTTCATGAATCTTACATGGCGTTTAGCAATAATTGACTAATTATATATTCTCTATCAATTCATAATTTTTTAGTATATGAACCTGGATAGTAGATCTTTGATTGCTGATTGATAGAGAATAGAATAATACATTTCAAAACCAACACATGACACCTCCACATTAGCAATTATAGGGTAATTATCATCTCAGCATGAAATTGAGTCACAAGGACTGAAGTATAAATAAATTCTCTCATTTATTTCTTTCTTATTTTTTAGTTTTAGATATTATTGACTTAAATATCATATCAATCGAGTTGGTCTATGATTGATTTCTATCTTTTATGATATGTTGAGAAATCAGACAATATCTAGAATATAGTGATTAATTTCTCTTTAAATTTTTTGAGACGATTCACATTGTCCATTGTTAGGTTTTAACTGAATTAGATCGATCTTCAGTTCCTTAATCAACCCCGAAATCAACACTAATTATAAGATAATCATGTTTTTCCACTACTGTGAATAAAAAAAAGTGATTGATGGGACTAACGAATATGATAAATAGAGGAGAAAAGTTTAAGAAAACAAAAAAGAAAAGAAAAAAAACAAGGACAACACAGAGAGGCTTTTCTCAATCATCCGGCCAATATTCTCATCTCAGGTTAGATTAGATATGCAGTAGATTTTTACTGTGATTACTTGAGGAGAATTTAGATATTATGCATAGTAATATAATCATCCTTATATCCCAGTTATTCTATTGAGATTGTTGCTAGGGTTTTAGATAAGAGATTGAGATTTATATATTCATTATTCTTATAGTGGATTATCTCTAGTTTGCCCCGTGTTTTTTACCCTTCACGTTGGAGGGGTTTTCTATGTAAATCTTGGTGTTCTATTTGGTTGTGATTTCTATTTAATTCCGCTACGTGTTATGACCTGCTAGTATTTGTTCATGTACAAAAGTTTAGTTCTTCTTTATATCTCATCAATTGGTACTAAAGTAGGGTCATCAATTGGTATCAGAATAGAGTTATAGTGACTAAATTTTTGTGTTTGAATATGGAGGCCAGTAGTGTTTCTTACATGATTAGCTTGAATGGAAACAATTGAATGATATATAAACCAAGAATGGAATATCTTGTATTGCAAAGATTTGTATGAACCTTTACAGGGGAATAGTGCAAAACCCACAACTATGACAGATAATGAGTGGAAGAGGTTAGATCAAAAAATAGTTGTGTTTATTTGACAGTGGCTTGATGATAATGTCTTTCACCATCATGTTTCTACTAAAAGTTATATATATTCTCTTTTGGAAAAAATTCGAATGTCTCTATGAAATAAAAATAGTTGGCAACAAAGCTTTCTTGATAAAAAACTTGTAAACCTAAAATATAAAGATGGTGTTTCTGAATGAAATGTAGAGTATCACTAACTAGTTATCCTCTATGAAAATGTTTATTGATGATGAATTGCAGGCATTGTTACTTTTTAGTTCATTACCAGAAAGTTTGGAGACACTGGTGGTTTCCCTCAGTAATTCTGCGCCATATGGTATTGTCACAATGAGTCAAGTAACAAGCATGATTCATAGGCACTTATCTAAAAGAATAGAGAAATGTTAAAGTTCAAGGATAGAAGCAATTCACACATGAGTAAAAGTAAGTCAAGATCAAGAAAATATATTATTTGTTATAACTGTGATGAGAAAAAACATTATAAGAACCAATGTATGCAACCTAAGAAGAGTAAGAAAAAGAAAAAAATAAGTGAAGTCTACAGAGTCAAAAGACAATATCATAACTATAGTGCATTGTGGTATTTATTTGATTTTGTCTCTTTTTGATGATATTTTTTCTTATATGTGTCAGGATCTTGAGTGAGTGATTGACATAGGTGTTTCTTATCATGCTACATCACATAGGGAGTTTTTTGCTACCTACAAGTCTGAAAATTTTAATGTTGTCAAGATGGTTAATTATGGTACGGTAGACATCATTGGCATGGGTGATATCCATATAAATACCAATTATTATTGTAAGTTGGTTTTTAAGGATATGAGGTATGTGGTTGACTTGAGGCTAAATTTAATTTCAATTGGAAGACCAGATGATGAAGACCATGATAGCAGATTTCACAAAGGGCAATGAAAGCTCAGCAAGGGTTCTCTTATTATGGCTAGTAGAAAGAAATGTCACACCTTATACAAGTTGCAGACCAAAGCTTATGGTGAGCAACTGAATGTTATAGAGAAAGACTTCAGCATAAAGTTGTGGCATAGGCGATTGGGACACATGAGCGAAAAAGGGCTGCAAGCTCTTTCCAAGAGAGAGGTATTGCCAGACCTCATATGTACACATATGAACCCTTGTATTGATTGTTTGGCTAGTAAACAACACAAAGTTTCATTTATTAGTCCTACTATGTCTAAAAAAATACATGTCTTAGACCATGTTTATACATATGTATGTGGTCATTTGAGAACACAAACTCATTGTGGATTTGTTGATGTTCCTGGTATCAATGGTGCACTTTATTTTGTCACTTTTATAGATGATTTTTTTAGGAAAGTTTAAGCCTATGCTATGAAGACCAAAGATCTGGTTATTAATGTCTTCAAAGAGTTTCATGCTATGATTGAAAGGGAGATAGAAAGATAATTGAAATGCATAAGATCAGATAATGGTGGTGAGTATACATGATTGTTTAATGATTATTATAGGTCGCATAACATCTAACATGAGATAACAGTTCTTGATATACCTCAGCATAATGCTATTGCAGAGAGGATGAACCACACCATCATGGAAAATATCAGATGTATGCTTTCATAGGCCAAGCTACCTAAAAAGTTTTGGGATGAGACTGTGAGGACTGCAGTTGATATGATCAACTTGTCATCATATACAACCCTAGATGGTGATATCGCAGAGCGTGTATGGTTAGGGAAAGATGTTTTCGACAGGCATTTAAGAGTATTTGATTATCATGCATTTGCACATGTTCTAGACAATGAGAGGTCTAAGCTGGATGGTAAGACAAAAGAATGTATTTTTTTTTGTTACTCACATGATCAGTTTGGTTACAGGCTTTGGGATCCAGAAAAATAGAAGGTGTTTAGAAGCGGAGATGTGATCTTCTTTGAGGATCAAACCTTTGAGGATTTAAAGAAGAATACACCAGCCAAGACTTCTGCAGAAGGATTAACAGATTGTGACTCAGTTACTTCTCTAGTATATCAGGGTGATGGGGGAGATGTGCAAAAAGATGGTGTAGAACCTGATGTTGATATACTTGTAGGACATGTTGAGCAAGAAGAAGTTGGAAAGCAACTTCCTACATAACCTCAATTGAGAATATCTTTTATACAACGTCAACCTTCTAGAAGATACTCTACATATAAGTATGTGATGCTTACTGATGCAGGTGAACTAGAAATTATCAGGAAACAGTTGAAAGTGAGCAGAAAAAGAAGTGGTTAGTTGCTATGCAGGAAGAGATGGATGCTTTTCAGAAGAATCACACATATGATTTGGTGCTACTACCAAAGGGAATGAAGGCCTTGAAGAACAAGTGAGTTTTTAAGTTGAAAACTCAAGAATATTATTCTCAGCCAAAGTACAAAGCTAGATTGGTTGTGAAAGGCTTTGGTCAAAAAAAATGTATTAACTTTGATGAGATTTTTTCTCATGTTGTTAAAATATATTATATTTGTGTTGCTCTTGGTATTGCTGCTAGGACTTTGAGGTTGAACAGTTAAATGTGAAGATAACTTTCTTTTATGGTAATTTGGAGGAGAAAACTTATATAAAGTAATAAGAAGGCTTCAAAGTCAAAGGTAAAGAGAACTTTGTCTGCAAGTTGAAGAAGAGCTTGTATGTGCTGAAGCAAGCTCCAAGATAGTGGTACAAAAAGTTTGATTCATTTATTACAGAAAATAGATACAAAAGAATGGCTTCAGATCATTATGTGTATATCGTTTGGTGAAAATTTTATTATTCTCTTATTTTATGTTGATGACATGCTTATTCTTGGGAAAGATGTCTACAATTGACAGGTTAAAGAAGGAACTGAGTGAGTCTTTTGTAACGAAGGACATGGGGCCAACAAGCCAAATACTAAGTATGCAGATTTCCCGTGATAGAAAAAATAAGAATATTTGGTTCTTACAGGATAAATACATCGAGAAAGTATTGGAAAAGTTCAGTATGAGCAATGCATAGCCGATTGGTTCTCCTCTTATAAGTCACTTCAAGTTGTGCTCAAAATATAGTCCATCAAGTGATGAGGAGAAGGAGAAAATGTAAAAGGTTCCTTATGCTTCAATAGTTGGAAGTTTAATGTATGCAATGGTATGTACGAGGTCGGACATCGCATATGCAGTGAGTGTTACTAGTAAATTTCTTGCAAATTCAGGTAAAGAGCATTGGGCAACAGTTAAGTGGATCTTTAGCTATCTCAGAGGGAGTTCTAAAATTTGTTTAAGCTTTAGGGATAGACCACCTGTGTTGGTTACACATATGCAAATATGACAAGAGATATTGATACGAGAAAGTCCACATCAAGTTTTGTACTTACTTTTACAGGGGAAGTTGTATTATGGCAATTCAGATTGTAAAAGTATATTGTTCTCTCTACCACAAAGGCAGAATATACTGCTACTATAGAGGTTTGCAAAGAAATATTATAGATGAAAGAATTATTACAAGAATTAAGGCTGAAATAGAAAAACTATGTTATGAATTATGATAGCCAGAGTACCAATAATTTGTATAAGAACCCAACTTTTCATTTAAAGTCAAAGCATATAGATGTCAGATATCACTGAATTCAAAATGTACTTGAAGAGAAGCAGTTGCAGCTTCAGAAAATTTACACAGATGACAACAGAGCAGACATGTTGACAAAGACCTTATCAAAAGAAAGATAGGAGATATGCCAACAGTTGATCAACATGACTTCATATTGATGAGTCTTGGGACAACCTCTCTTATGGGCTAAAAGGAGAGGTTGTTGGGCTGACAACCCATAGGTACAGCCTATGGTGGGCTTTAATAGCCCACAACCCATACCCCTTTCTCCAAACCCTAGATTCAAATTAGGGGGGTGTGGTGGTTATGATTTTGGTTGGAGGAAAACTGTAGTAACGAGATAGATTTTTACAATAGCTAATTGATTCCAAAATAGGAGGAGAAAAGGGCAAGAAAATAAAAAAGAAAGGGAAAAAAATAAAAACAACATAAAGAGGCTATTCTCAACCATTCAGGCAGTATTTTCATATCAGGTTAAATCAGATCTATAGTAGATTCTTGCTCTGATTACTTGAAGAGAATTTAGATATTGTGCACAATGGCGTAATCCTTATATCCCAGTTATTTTCTTGAGATTGTTGCTAGGGTTTTGGGCAATAGATTGAGATTTGTATATTCATTATTCTTATAGTGGATTATCTCTAGTTTGCCCTGTGATTTTTTCCCTTTACGTTAAAGTGGTTTTCTACATAAATCTTGGTGTTCTATTTGGTTATAATTTCCATTTAATTTCGTTGGGTGTTATTACATGTTAGTATTTGTTCATATACAAAAGTTTAGCTCTTCTTTATATCCAATCATTTAACTATAGTCTCAAAATTATTTTTTAATTTTAATTTCACTTATTTGACAATAAATTACAAGTGTTCGAATAAATTTTTCAACATTTTGTGCCATTCCGTAGTTTATGTTACCAAGTCATTTATGATCAACAAAAAGAGAAACTCAAGTTTTATAATTTTTTTCATTCTTATGTGAGAAATTGTTATCATTTATGGACCATAATAAATTATGATGGATCTTAATTAAGAGATTCATGTGATATGATGGATCTCA
>LVTN01001293.1:2496-20287 GCA_001649415.1 Musa itinerans
AAGCTTCTTCGGCAAGCTCCGATCTTTCTCGACGAGCTCCGTGAACTTCCAATGAACCTTCCGACGAGCTTCCGAAAAACCCTTCGGCAAGATCCCTACTCATTCTCAACTAGTTCCGGCAGCATTCCCGACGAACCTTCGGACTTCCATTGAACTCTCGAACTCCCAACGAATCCTTCGCGCTTGACTCTGGCACTTTGTTTCGCTTTATGTCTTCATCGTTATTGTAGTTAATCCTGCACACACAAGCCAAAACTCTACTCTGATCTAGACAATTATTACAATGCGAATTGACATTCTGTTGTCCGGCACGTCATTGGTTGGTGCTTCGTCCGATTCTTCAGCGCATCGTCCTCTCTTGCGGCTCATTGCCCAATCGGCAGTTGACCTCCGTAACCCCGATATCCTTTGCGCAATTCCGCTCTCCTTGGCCCGATGCCCGACATCCGAAGCCTTCTGCCGTCCAATATCCTAACGTGATCTCCTCCGGCGCAATGTCAATTCCTCCTACATCAACTGTCTAATCTTGATCGAGTAGACCTGCATCACTCAAAATGCAATTACACATCTAAATACAATTAATTAGTTTCACCATCAAAATCTGAGATTCAACAGAAACCATTCTGGCGGACCACATGATAAAGCTACCCAATGGAGCTGAGCAGACATAGTACTTAGTGAAGTGGCGAAAGCTTCCCCGAACTGAAGCCAGTTAGGAGCCTGAAGATGCCCTATGACATGAAGAAGCAATCATCAACAACTACTAACAAGCGTCGACGAGGGCGTCGACAGTTTAAGTGGGGGAGAATGTCACGAACAGTCGTCGCGCACCCGCAACAACTCTGTTCAATGAACCGTTCGTCGCTCTCATCTACATGTACAACAGCTTGGCAGCATGTTTTGTCTTGGTTTTGAGTTATTTTGCTTGTAAAAATGTAAGTTCGAACAAGTTACAGCATTATAAAGCAACCGCTCACCGAACCGAGCAAAACAGCCCAAAACAGCTTCGTTTTCGTGTGCCGCAGGCTGTTTTCTGCAATCCACTTCTGCTCACCAAAATGTTAACCATCTCAGCCCCTTAGAACCACCTAAGTGGCATAGGGCTGGATGGGGCTTCGGTAAGTGTCGGGCGTTGTACAACCTTTCGCAAGTTCGCACGTTACCTTGATGGGAACTTGTTGTCGCACCCGGCACCCGGTGAGCTATTTGTGGACTTGCAACTGTTCGTTCAACCCTCTAAAGTCCTTGTTTTCCCCCTCTCCCTCTTTTCTCTTGTGCACGTAAGGTGCTCGCTGAATTGCTTGTAAAGCTTCCCCTTTTCGCGAGACATCGGGACTTGTCCGTCGCTCGTTCTTCGAACTAATCAACTTTCTCTTTCACAAGTCCTTCAGGACCTAAGAGAGGTTGCAAGTGGGCTAATCTTTGTGGAGCAATATCGCAAGGGCGAAGTGCGACTTAGGCAACGCAAGCTAAGTTCACATCTTTGCCGTAAAGGTGCCTTGCGACTTAGGCAACGCAAGCTAAGTTCGCATCTCAGTCGCAAGGGTGCCTCATGCCTTAGGCAATTCTAGCTAAGGCCATGACAAAAGGGCATTACCAAAAATTTATAGTGGTCATTGTGTGTTCGAAAGGCAGTTTTCGGTATGTCTTCTTTGCACACTTGTATTTGATGATACTTGGATCGAATGTGCAACTTTGTGAAGACTCATACTCCCTTTAATTCATCAAATAATTCATCTACTACTAGAATAGAGCATTTGTCCTTGATGGTTATGTCGTTGAGAGCTCGGTAATCAATGCACATTTGCCATGTTCCATCCTTCTTTCGTACGAGGAGCACCAATAAAGAGTAGAGGCTGCAACTTGGTCGAATAACTCCTATTTCGAGCATTTTTTTTATAATTCTTTCTATTTCATCCTTCTAGAGATGTGAATACTGATATGGTTGAGTATTTGCTAGAGGTTTACTTGGAAGAATCAGTATACAATGATCATACCAATAGGTAGGAGGTAGGTTACGCGGTTCATCAAATATACCTAAAAATTCAACAAGCAAAGGAAGTAGGTTTGGGTCTTCAAATTCTATTAGCTCTCCCTTAGTTTGCTACTCAAGTTGTACCAAAAAATCGCTGCATGCTTTGTGCAAAACCTTCTCTATTCATTGTGTGCAAATCATCGTTATGTCGCCCCCACGATTCCCATGCAGTATCACCTGTTTCCCCTTAATGTAAAATTTCATAATTAGTTTCACAAAGTTTCAAGAAATATCACCTAATGTTGTCAGCCATAATGCTGAGCACAGCCTCATAATCATCAAGAGAGAGGAGGAAGAAATCTGCAATTATCTCTTGGTCCTGCAGCAACAGTTTCACTCGTTGGCACCTATGATCACACTTCAAAATTCATCCATCGATGACCTTAACGTCAAACATGCTACAATTCTCGATAGGTAAGGCCATCGAAATAGCAACCTTGCTATTTATAAAATTATTAGTGCTCCTTGTGTCAATAAGAACGGTGACAGATTGTTGCTTCAGAAGTCCTCTCACTTTCATCATTTGCAGGTTCGCGTAACCGGCAAGGGCATTTATCGTAATATCAACCGACTATTGTTCTTCATTCGTGACCTCTTCCTCATGCTCCTGAACCTTCTCCTCTATGTCTTCAAAAGGTTCAATCAGTAGAAGGCGGCCCCTTTTGCAGCGATGATCGCGGTTCCACGGCTCGTCGCAATGCTAACAAAGACCCTTTGTTGATTAGTCACATAGTTCTTGTCTTGCCAATATTTTTGACAATGAAGGACAGCTAGGAGTAGGAGGTTTATATGTTGTAGGCCAAGGAGAGGTTCTCATCCTCCGAGCATCTTGATTGAGCCGTTCTTCTTGTATTCGTGCGAAAGAAATTGCAGTTGTCACGGTATGGGGCTGTCGCGCCTTAACCTCCCATTTTATCTTTGGCTTAAGTCCTTCGATGAATGTTCATAACAATTGATGGTCAGTCCAATTACAAGCAAGGTAGGATAGCTTCTCAAACCTAGTTTGGTACTCTTGAATCGTATAGGTTTGTCGAATCTTTACGAGTTGGCTATCGATATTTTCATACTCCGTAGGTCCGAAACAATTTAGCAATGCGTTCTTAAATTGATTCCCTGTCAGAGACCCATGATTGTATTCCAGCCAATTGTACCATTGAATAGCATCTCCTTCAAAGTGAATGACAATAATTTCCATCATAGCATCATCCGACGTTCGGTAGTAGCGAAAGTAACGTTCGACACGTGAAATCCACCTCGCCAGGTCTCCTTCCCATCGTGGATAGCAGCTTGGACGTAAAAGGTCAGTAGTTTATATTGATAATTTTTTTATGAATCCAAAGGTAAATTCGCTGTTAGGAAGTGTCAAAGCTGTCGTAAAAATTTTGTAGAGATTTGGACAGAAAAAATGTAGTAGTAAGATCAAACAAACTGTGCTATGTGGTTGGAATTTTGCAATGCATCTTTCGTCGTAGAGATGAAAACTTTACGACGAAAAGTTTATGAAGCAATATAGGAACAACTTTTTTAGATTTTTAAATAAGGATAACTAAATTACAACAGTAGTAAGGTAGGAAACCAAAACCTATTGCAATTTACGGGGAGATCAAAGGATGATCCGCGATGGTGGAGATAACGACGGAATTCGGTGATAATCTTTTAAACAATTATGGGAATTGCTTTGGGCGGGCGGCGGTGGAGGGTTGATAGATGGCTGTGGAAAGGCAACGAGAGCCCTTGCTACCAAAGTTTTGCAAAGGAAATCTTCTATTCCTTGGATTGTTCGCAATATCGCGTATAGTATTTGGAACCTACTAGGGCATTTTGATATGTATATGATATGATTTCTCATGTATTTAATGAATAAAATGAAGTTGATCACTTGGTTGACTACATTGTTAGGGAGAGAAAGTCTGTAGGTTTTCTGAGAGGGGAGTGACCCTCTCGTTTGTATTTTTTGTTATGCTTCGATACCAGGAGATAATTTATTTCTTTCTAATTTAGTAATAACATTTTCCTTTTTAGAAAAAATAATTACTCAAGATGATCTCATTTAATTATTATCGATTTAAAGTGAGTCTCTTACATCGCAATCTATAAAACTAACATTAGGGGCATACTTGATTGGTATTAGAAATATTTTTAAAATAAAGATATTTCAAATAATATTTTCTCCTTCAACTCATGGTGATATGCTAGGCTTTCCTGACTAGACTATGTTAAAGTCTAATTGATCCGAAATACTATTCATAATATCATTAATATATATAAATAAATTAATGAATATGTATATATAAACAAAATTTCATTATCAAAAGTCATATAAATAGAATTAAAAGCCGAAGAACAAAACAACCTACGATTTTATTTTTAAATGAAGGGATAACATCACTTATAACATAATATATTAAACTTACTGATTAGTAGACGAAACGACTGGCAAATATTCACCGACTAATTATTGTTTATATTTCATTTCATCTTTGTTATCGTTTGTACAATATTATACCGAATCAAGGCTGCCTCTTCTGCTCCCCCCTCCATGGACTGCAGTAGATGGAGTCACCTATTCTTGTTTGCTTTCGCTGTGCAACAAAGTCTACTGAGAGACAGAAGACAAAGAGAACTACTTAAAATAGAGGCCGTGTAAGAGTTGCTTGCGAATGCCTCTTAGGACTTTGTTCCAACAAGAAGGTCAGATGCCAAAAGAATTCTCTTCTGTAACGTGGAAGTGGAGAAGCCTGTGGTGAAGGCCAAGAGAACTACTTAAAGAGAGCCATGTACCTGAGAGAAACTCGATCGATCTCTTGTTCCATTAGAGAAAAGATTTTGGGAAGCAGGTGTGGAACCTTCAATAAATTATCCTGGATTATGTTAAAGTTTAGGTCAAGTGTCAGTTTCATCATATTGGATCAGCCAAGTTAGAACACAAAAGAAATCAAAGAAAAAGCTAGTGGAGGTCTTCATGCGTTGGATTGGAATAGACAAAATGGCCATCTCATTGCTGTTTCTTCATTTTGGAGAGATCTTTTTGTTTTGTTCTCGTAGCTCTCCAATTGGAAATTTTGAGGTGCTTCGGGTTTAATATTAGTCAATCACATAATTTTAATAATATTATTGTCATTGTTTGATGTAAATCATCATCGTCTTCCACCCATCGACATTGATTACTACTACCAACACCTGTCTTTGTCATCTCAAATTACTATTATCGCGGATAATAATTCATTTCATTTCATTATTCTTGTTGTCACTATTAATCATCGTCGGTTGTTGTGCCAACGTTGAAGCTTAATCATTATCTATCGATCTATTCTTGCAATCAAAATCATTTTCTGGTATTGTTGATTCTCTTTGTGGGAACCAAATCGCTAATTGTTTATAATAATGCGGTGTTTTGATCTGAAAAAACGAAAATTAAGACACAACCTCCTGAGGTACTAATTTGATAATGGAGGCTCCCGAGGCAGAAACTAAACAAGGTTTGTGCATGCACCTGACCTGGCTTCGTTTCCATTGGTTTGGTAGGATATTATTGTATCGTTCTCAAGAGTTGACCTCAACATTTATATTAACTCGGATGCATCCACGTATCAACCTCAAAAAGAAAAGTCCTAGCAAACCAAGACAGTGACAAAATATTGTTCCTGCGAATCTGGCAGACTTGTTGACCGATTTATAAAGAACGTTTAGCTTCCTTCATCAATTTCTAGATTAATATTATATTAATTAGCCAATAATTTCGAGGTATTCTCGTCACGAAGACTTTTTCCAATGGGGGCATATCATGTCATGTGAATCCCCAAATCCCGAGTAACACGTTGATGTGACGCATCGTCCGTGGCTTGGATTAGGTCTAACTAATAGTTTTGGTCTCATCGAATCGGTCCAAGTTACGAACCACACACCGATTTGACTTACTACTTGAGCTCCTTATGGTATATGAATGATCCACATGCATATCAATATAATTTTGACTTTGATATTTAGTAACATGACACTAATTTTTCTTCTTTCTTTTACACCAATTAAAACTTAGCTCGCATCTAATATCGAATTAATCGGATCAGAGTAAATAATTTGTTTGTGGCGTGTGAGAAATGCCAATGTGACCGAGCCCGGTCGTGGGGCCCTCCTTGGTAGGTCACGAATGATCGCCTGCAGTAGTCTAATCAAGTCTGGACCGAATCAGATTCACATGGCACGAGCCCAATCGCTTCGCTATAGCAGATCAAGGACCCGATATGGGAGCCTGTTTGGGGACGCATGGACTTGGGGTGCAATCGTCGACGTTGAGAGCTCAACCAACGTGGAGACACCGACGCGATACCCACAGCATCCGTAGCCAAATTGAGCGAATCCTTCATGGAGTCTTCCCCGTTCTTTCCAGCTATAAACCGATCGCCAGTGCTTCCGTGGAGGAAGACGCGCTCCTGCTTGTCTGCCCCATCCGCTGCCATGAAGTCTTCCTCCCCCGCCGCCTCCGTCTTCGGCGCCAACCCGGCGGACGCCATCACCCGCCGCTGCCTCGCCCCGCTCCCCTTCCTCATGGTCGTCGCCCTCTCTCTCATCCTGCTCTACCGCGCGACCACGCCTGCCTTGCCCTTCCCCCAGTCGTCCCTCCGCGTAGACCAAGCGCCTACCGTCGTCGCCGCCGTCTCTTCCGAGCCGCCGCCGAGCTCCTCTCCTCCCCCGGTGAGTCCGTGAAGTACTTTTGCTAGCTAGGAAAAAGGAGGAGGAGAAGAAGAAAGATCCCTGGAGCATGATTATCGTGGTCTCGTTGTGGTGGTTGCAGCAGGAAGGGCAGGACGAGAGGCTGGAGAGAGTGCTGAGGGAGGCGGCCACCGAGGACAAGACGGTGATACTGACCTCCCTGAACGCCTTCTGGTCGGCTCCCGGATCGGTGCTGGATCTGTTCCTCGAGAGCTTCCGCGTCGGCGACGGCACGCGCGAGCTGCTGAACCACCTGGTGATCGTCGCGGTGGACGACAGGGCGTACGAGCGGTGCCTCGCGGTGCACCGCCACTGCTTCGATTTTAAGACCGAGGGGGTGGATTTCTCCGGCGAGAAGGTCTTCAACACGCCCGAGTACTTGGACATGATGTGGGCGAGGCTGGATTTCCTTCGCCTAGTTCTTGAGAAAGGCTACAACTTCATCTTCTCGGTGAGTCCTACCTTCAATTAAATAAAAATCATATGTAAATTATGCTACCTAAATAGTGATTTTGGCATATGGATTCTAAATGATATTAATGTTCTTTATACATATTGACTAAGATTAGCTAGTTTAAATTTTTGCATAAATATTAATGATAAACATATATATTAATGTCATTTTCATGTTTTAAAAGACAGATAGTGGAGAACAATAAGATGAATTGGGGTCAAACATAGGTGATTATTTCATGGCCTTTGCTACCTAATCTAGAAAAAATATATGATTGTTTACCCCCACTGACTTCTCCCGACCTGCAAATGAGAGGCACGTCAGTCCCACATGAGCCCACGTGACATCTCCAATTACCACTGGGGTAGGAACCATTTGAAGAATGGCCAAGTATCGGTCTTTCCCATAAAATCATGTCGGTTGATTTTTTTATTATTTTGAAGAATAATAAAACCATTTGAAGAATGGGAATGTTAAGAATATAAATAGGTCATCATGTCTCATGGAAGGCCCTAAGCTTTTTTTAAATGCACTAGTTCTGATACAAAAAATATATATATATAAGATGGTATTTGAAAAAAAATACTTATGAATAGATAAATAAATAAATAAATAAAAATTAATGGATCGTGTCTCCTCTACTAGCTTACGCTCGAAATCATATTGTTTATAAAATTAATTTCTATTTGACGGCCCCAAAAAGTCCTTTTCTGAGTTCGTCATAATCATTTTATTTCCAATGTGTGCTCATGATTTCATGCAATTTATGCGCTACTCTCCATAGCGTCACATTTACTATGTTTCGTGACAATTATTCTATATCAAATACTTGTAAAACAAAACCCACAATTCTGGGAGCTCAATTGCAAGTCTAGTGGTATCAGATAACAGTTGCGTAGTGTGGTGAGATTAACTACCATTCTTGACAGACATTGACATGATTTTGGTGATATGGTAACAGAGCATCTGATCAACTCCACTGCTGGTTGCATTGCAGGATGTAGATGTGATGTGGTTCCGGAATCCATTGCCATACTTCTACGCAGATGGAGATTTCCAGATTTCCTGCGACAATTTTTTTGGGGATCCTACTAATCTCAAGAACTGGCCGAACAACGGATTCAACTACGTCAAGTCCAACAACAGAAGCATCGAGTTCTACAAGTATTGGTACTCGTCGCGAGCGAGGTTCCCTGGAGTTCATGAGCAGAACGTGCTAAACATCATCAAGTACGATCCATATGTGAGGCGAATGGGAGTGAGCATTAAGTTTCTGAGCACCGAGCGCTTCGGTGGGTTTTGCGAGCCAAGCAGAGATCTTAATAAGGTGTGCACTATGCACGCCAACTGCTGTATCGGATTAGGCAAAAAGATCGACGATTTGAGAGCGATGCTCGACGACTGGAGGAAGTTTATGTCACTGCCGCAGGACTCAGAGATGAAGAGCAGGTTCTCGTGGAGCATTCCGCAAAGTTGCAGGTAAACGAGCATATTCGTTTCTTGATCGAGTGTTATACCTTTTGTCGGCCTTTTGGCTAAGATCAAGTGTTATACGTTAAGCATCTTCTTGATCTCATAAGGTTTTAATGCTAGTTCTCATCAATTAAACAGATTGCTTTTTCTTGAGGTGGGGAGATATCTCACTAGAAATATTTTCCTTATTGCAGGTTACCTCCGGGGTTTTTCAGTGACAAGGAACACAAGCATCATCTGTGACATTTAATATTTTTCATTTCCTTAATTCTTTTCATACATGAACAAAGATTTCAATAATGTAATTTGGTGGGATCACAACATTGTCAAAGGAAGGAATGCAGAAGATTAGTCCTAAACATAATGAGTTAGGGAAGTTTGATATGCTCCTTTTGAGTAATGCAGATCATTCTTGGATTCCATGCCAATGCTCAAAGTTAGTTTCAGAAATATAGATAATGTTTTTGTCAGCAACAAAGATTCTCATTGTTCAAATACATAACCTTGTATCTCACAAAAATGCAACCCCTCCATCGTGAAATAAGATTCCCAGAAGACACAGTTTGACATTTGGTACCTCAGGGCAGCAAAATCAAAGGAAATAATACTTATAAAGGCAAATTGATTTAAGTTACAGACTCATCAAATGTTATTCATAGAAACTTAAATTTCAAATCTACAAAATTTACCTACAGCCTCATTGAAAATACACCAGCCGACATGATTTATTTGGAAATGGAGGCCAAATATGTTGAGAGCCTCCATTCTTTACAGGCTACAGAATGGAAGAATGGGGAACTAAAAGTTTAGCATCAAATGTTGCTGTCCAGAGCACCCTTTAGGACATGTAGACCTTCTAAGGATATACTCCTTCGAACTCGAGTCCTTGGGATCTCAATGGGCGGTGGCGGATCTGGAGTAAAGCAGACGACCACGACAGTTAGATTGTCACAAGTGTTTCGCTTCAGCGCTTCTCGCACAAGCTCTCGAGAGCATTTCTCAGGATCATTGTGAAGCATCAGCTCCTTCCTAGTTATTGTCACTGCACATTGACTGCTCATGACATCCCAAAGGCCATCACAGCCTATTACTAAAAACTCATCCTCTTCTGTTAGGATTGTTTCCTGTAACTCTGGTTCAGCGCTAAGGGGGCACGCAGAACCTTTGGAGCCCTTCATGTGCCAGTCACCGAGAGCCCTTGCTACAGATAGCTGACCATTAAGATATCCATCATAAACACTGCCACCTAGCTTCTCAATTCTAAGCCGCTCAGCATTGCAGTTAGGTTTATGGTCTCTGGAAAGTTCGATTGCTCTGCCACGCTTCCCTAATACAGCTCGGCAATCACCTGCATTAGCAATGAGCAACGACCTACAAGGGAAAGAAATTTGGAATTTATAACATACAGGCAACTCGTCGAAGAAAATCAAGTATTCAATTAATATTAACCAGCATATAACAAATCCTAGAGGAGAGCAATAGAAATAAACAATCGAAAGATCTTGCATGTTTCTTGAACAAGGAAGTTATACAACATATCAAATTATCCAAGCAAAATGTTCCACCTAAAGACTGTAAACTGTCAATTCTCTGACCGCAAATTAAATTATGATATAGCACAAAGCATGACATAGATCTAATTATGAAGTAACATGGGTGGTAAAGAGTGCCAATATCAAAGGACTTGAAAGAAAATGTCATACAGAACAATTGCATTCAGACCTTAAATATTACAGATTTGATATTGTTGATCTGTCGACATGAGATAATCATGTCTTCGGACAAACTGAAAACTTTGTTGATGGTGAAGAATAAATATTAATTTCAAAAGAAAATCTACAATGATAAATTATGCACTTCCACAGAAAATATGTTGGATAACTGCCGTTACATTCAAGGCCCTATAGTGCTTACGTAATGCAGTTCTAGGCTATTGAACAGTAAAATGTTCGTAAAGCATTAACATTTAACTACCAACACATCAACTTCATTACATCTTACAGGATAAATATTGTTAGGAAGTAACATCAAACCTTACCTTCCCAAAATAAGGGCAGTAAGTGCTGTAGTTCCAGAAGTGCGATCAAGTGAATGGGAATCAGCAAGCGCATAATCAGCTTTAATAAATGCACTCTTTATGGCCTTCTCCACACTAGACGGGAAATGGCCGTCCTCAATTATGTACTTAAGGATATTATTTCGAACAAAACATGCTGCATCCACACCACCATGTCCATCAAAAACCTGCACATTCAAACTGCTTAATCTCAGTGACCGCTCAGCAGATCACTAACTGTAAGAGGGTCCAAAATATTGACACCATTGACTGCAATCACCAAAAAGGGGGTTACAACAGCAATATAGACCATCAAATGCTAAGAACAATATCTGAAAGATCAAGAGGTCAACAAAATGCTAAGCAGCAGAGCACATTATGGCCAAATACGAAACCATGTAACAATCACGAAATGCGAAGAATTGAACTCCACATAAGTGAATCTCACTCCATAAAAAGCACCAGGAGATGGGAAACTGGGGGAAGCACTAAGATGTTCGACAAGATTATCTATGCAGATGTGCTCATCCTCCATGTGTGACTTGGGCCCGATCTCCGAACAGCTTCCCGACCGGAACACAGGCAAGAATCCAGTCTGCCTTTCCTGTGGAGAAATCAAAGCAAGAGTCCCCAAATCCAAGCCCTGGAAAAATTAGGCAATTGGGTCATGATCATTAAAAATATGGCGATGCAATTGCCAGGTTCAAATAGACAGGCTCATAAAGGAAAAATAAAAAAACACTAATCTAGCCGAACGGACCAGCCGTGCAGTGCTCACGGAATGCCGAATGACCGAGAGGTGTCGAGGGGGTTTCCTGACTCTCGCATCCTTCACGCTCTCCGAGGACTCAGGATCTTCGTTGCCACCACCGGTTGAAGATCCATTAGCCTTGCTTCCGTGCATTCCGTCCAACATCATCAATGGGGGTGAGGATTCGGTGCCGGGTAACCTGATCCCTTCCGAGCCATTAATGCAACTGTCTAGAAATAGAAGCAATGATTCAAAGTGACCTTTCAAGCGGTGGCACCGTTACGTAATCTAGTACCTCTCCCCCACCGTGTGATATCAAATATGTAGAGATCCAATTGGAACAAAGGTAATCACCTCAGAAAAAGTTGCTCCTTTTCAAATAACAGCCCTCCAAAAATTGAACTTTCCTTTTCCAAGAAGAGGTTCCAGCTCCAAATGTCAACCGCGAAGGAATGGAAGCAAGCAATTGTGAAGCAATTAAAATCCCTCTACAATGTCAAACTTAATCAAAATCAGCAAAAAAATGTAAATAAAATCCCCTAACAGCACCAAATCTCCTAAAGAGAACCACCATAGATCGGATGCTTGCCACCGAATTCGTCGACATTATACAAAACCTAAACAAACTCAACAAAATCCCAACTTTAGCAATGGCAATACCACTTATCAACGGATCTAAGCAGGAAAACCAAGGAAATCTACAGAAATCACAACAACAGATCACGATTCTCCCTAAAAGAATATAAAACCGTATAAGAATGTCTTCAAGACAGACCCCAGATCAATCTAACGAACATGTGCTTCCACGATATTCCACACGATTCATGGATCGGAGGTCATTGCCTTCTGTTCTTCTTGAACTCGACGAAGTTTTCTAGGAGGAGAAAAATGGCACAACATAATCGGCAAAAGATAGAAGAGGGAAAGGGAAGAGGAAAAGGAGTTGGGAAAGCTTTTATATGGGTAGCATCGATGACCGGCGATCGGAGGGTACCCGGTCGCGGCACTATCTCGATGGAAGGAGGAGGAAGGATCGGGCGAGGGACACGTGTCGACAAACAGTAGCCCCCATGGGGGTTGACTCGGATGACGGTTTTGGGGGCGACACGGATTAGGTACTGAAGATAATTCTAGACCGTCCGATTACTCTTACGTTTGGGTTTTGGACGGCAGCGGTTGCTCCAGCAATGACGTTGGCGAAATTTAATTGTCGACTCACCCACCTGTGGGGCTTGTGGTGGACCCCTTCGTCCATCATCACAATTCACACCGCTAGGTCAAGCGGGTATATTAATGTCGGGTTCGATCATTTTTGGGAATATGCTTTGACGAGCACAAAAATAGTTTCATCAATTTAGAATCGAAGTCTCTGGAGAATTAGTCTGATGAATAGAAGAAATTTAGTCATACTATTAAGAAATAAGATGAATAAAAAAACACAAACATCAATGATAAAAGAAAATGTGGAGCAATAAATTAAAAAAAAAACTCAATTAACATGTAGTCCCGTTATTGTTGTTTTCTTAATAAGATTTAGTATGCCAATAACAGAAGATGATAGATTTATCAGAATAAAAATAAGGTAAGTAAAAAAGGCCTAAATATAAAAAAATAGTTATAGCAATGAATAAAAAAATAATTAACTAAATAACCTGAATAACATTGTAGTCCCTAAATTGTACCTGTATTCGTATAGTTAAACCCAGAAGACTATTAGAGAGTTTAGGACTCGATCCCATGATTTTCTACTCATACATTCATTATTATCATCATTGTTACTGTCACCGTTTCAATCAGCATATCGTGGAACGTGCTACGATGATTGTTCGTCTGAGAGGTTTAGTCAATCATATGATATTTAGATTAAGATGATAGTTTATAATAATGTTTGTTCGTCACTTATTTTTCAAAAGAAATATTAAAAATATATAACAAAACAGTATTCATTGATGTTAAATGGATTGTAGTTATTCTTAAAAGGCAAAAGAAAAATCACAGAGTAAAACGTTTTAAGAAAAACATTGGTGAGAGCAACAAGTTTTTGTTAACTGTGAGATCATTAGAGTACACATATAAATTCATCGGTTCTCATATAGTATGTTAAACTCGAGTGGAACAAATAGTGTCTTGATAAAATCGGTGTCATATATTGCAGAAAATATTTGCACGAGAAGTTCTCTTCTCTTCGGAACTCCGAAACATGTTGGAGTCCTTTTTATTTCTACTCCTCTCTCTCTTTCTCTTTTATCGTCCTCAAACTTTAAGACGGTCTTAATCGAGATCAAGGATACCGATCGATCAGAGGTAGAAGATCCAAGGTTACCACCGTGACTCCACCTTCTAAGAAGCACTGTGAGTTTTGCTTTGAACATTGATCTTTACGTGGAGATTATGGTGGGAGAAGCTCGTCTCGGATCTGTATCTGCTCACAGCCCATGCTCACCGATCGGCTCAAAATTTGCTCGGCTTCTGGCGAGGTGAAGAAATAGTCTACTTCCCCCTTGATCTTGGCGGTGAAGTTCTTAATGTAAGCATAAAATTTGTGATATTACTTGGGCTTTTATTATTTGGACCATATTCGTAATTTATTTACATACTAGAACTAGAATACATATTAAAACTAGAACAAATTAAAGTTTGCAAAGTACCAATTCGGCACTTGTGGCTTCTATAGGATTTCTTATACTTTGGGTATGTTATTTTGGAATCAATCTATTAGGAATAGATCTACATAGTTATGGTTCATTCACATTAACATATACTTGAATAAACTACACAGATAAATAATTGAATAATCCACATAAAGAATACATAAGAACATCATCCCATATATATATATATATATATATATATATATATAAAGTTTTTTGTTTGTGCAAGTTTTTGAGAACCGTTTGAATCATTCCTTATTCGGTTCTAAAACCTCAAAATGCATCTTATTACAATTCTAATTCACTTTATTCTTTTACATTATACAGTGAACGATTTTAAAAATCTCATAATATAAAAAAACTTCTATGAGATGTATCCATTAGCCCCTAGAGGTCTTATCTATTTATAGACGAGAGCATAAGGTTATATAATCTTATCCAATATATGTCATCATAATCTAATTAGTTTAATTATATATCTTATCCAATTATAAAGGGCTGTATAATATAACATTCTCCCACTTGATAAAAGATATTTAAAATTAAAATAATTAAAATAAATAAAATAAAATTTATTTAAAAATAATTTTACCTAATTAGATTTAAAAAATATTTGAAAAGCATTTTATACATGGTCATAAAATTTTCAAATTAAGCCAATAAATCCAATAAATAGAATAATACTATATTAAGTCCAACTATTAATGCGAGTCATAGCGGTTATATATCATCAATGTCATACTCTCTTCTATGTACTACGACATTGTTAATCTTTTCTAATTAGTCTATAATGACCCCTGTAATTTATCTTATCAAGGCAGTCCTATTATTACATTCAACTATAATATGCACAAACATAAATATAAACAGAATAGTAGAAATAAATAATTTTAATTAAGCAAGAAAAAAATATCAATAATAGTATCTTAAACATACATCACTATATCTTTCATGGCTTCCTCATAAGCCCCATTCTAAGAACATATTCTTTAAATATTTTATATTGTAAAGCTTCGATAAATGGATCAGCAATCATCATAGTGGTCCTCGGATTCTAAATTAACACTCACTATTTTTGGACTCTTTCTTTAACCACTAAGTATTTTATCTCGATGTGTTTGGAACCACTAGAGTGTTTGTCATTCTTAGAGAAAAAACTGTTACGGTATTATCACAAAATATCTTCAGTGGCATGACAATTGAGTCGACCACACTAAGTCGTGAGATGAAATTTCACAGCCATAAAGCTTGATTTGTGGTTTCAAAGCATGCCACAAATTCAACTTCCATTGTTGATGATGTAATAAGTGATTGCTTTACACTTTTTCAAAAAATTGCCCCACTAAATTGTTAGGATCAAGAGCGACACTAAGAGGGGGGCTTAATTAGTGCAGCGGTAAAATAACGTCGGTTTAAAAACCTTCATACGATAAAAATCGTTTACGATAAAAACTGGTTTCGGAAACTTAACTTGAAAGCGTATGAAAAGCGTAGTGGATATAGTAGGCAAGTAAAGATTCAGTTTGCAGTATGTAAATGGCAGGAAGTAAATGCAAACCAGAGAACACGCCAATTTTATAGTGGTTCGGTCGTCGTGACCTACATCCACTCTGCCGATTCCTCTTTCGTCGAGGCCACCGGCATCCACTATTGATCTTCCTTTAATAGGCAAAGATCAACCTCCTGCTTATACCCCTCTTCTCCTTTTCACGGGTTTATGAAACAACCCTTACAAGCACTCACTCCTCTCTTATAGAATTCTAAACTTAGAGTGGAGGAAGGAATTTCTAAAGAGATTGCAGCAGCGTTTTCTCACTTTTGAATACTCTATGCTTGTGTGTCTTAACTAGGGATGAGAGGGGCATTTATAGGCTTCAAGTTAAAAAATATCAATAATAGTATCTTAAACATACATCACTATATCTTTCATGGCTTCCTCATAAGCCCCATTCTAAGAACATATTCTTTAAATATTTTATATTGTAAAGCTTCGATAAATGGATCAGCAATCATCATAGTGGTCCTCGGATTCTAAATTAACACTCACTATTTTTGGACTCTTTCTTTAACCACTAAGTATTTTATCTCGATGTGTTTGGAACCACTAGAGTGTTTGTCATTCTTAGAGAAAAAACTGTTACGGTATTATCACAAAATATCTTCAGTGGCATGACAATTGAGTCGACCACACTAAGTCGTGAGATGAAATTTCACAGCCATAAAGCTTGATTTGTGGTTTCAAAGCATGCCACAAATTCAACTTCCATTGTTGATGATGTAATAAGTGATTGCTTTACACTTTTTCAAAAAATTGCCCCACTAAATTGTTAGGATCAAGAGCGACACTAAGAGGGGGGCTTAATTAGTGCAGCGGTAAAATAACGTCGGTTTAAAAACCTTCATACGATAAAAATCGTTTACGATAAAAACTGGTTTCGGAAACTTAACTTGAAAGCGTATGAAAAGCGTAGTGGATATAGTAGGCAAGTAAAGATTCAGTTTGCAGTATGTAAATGGCAGGAAGTAAATGCAAACCAGAGAACACGCCAATTTTATAGTGGTTCGGTCGTCGTGACCTACATCCACTCTGCCGATTCCTCTTTCGTCGAGGCCACCGGCATCCACTATTGATCTTCCTTTAATAGGCAAAGATCAACCTCCTGCTTATACCCCTCTTCTCCTTTTCACGGGTTTATGAAACAACCCTTACAAGCACTCACTCCTCTCTTATAGAATTCTAAACTTAGAGTGGAGGAAGGAATTTCTAAAGAGATTGCAGCAGCGTTTTCTCACTTTTGAATACTCTATGCTTGTGTGTCTTAACTAGGGATGAGAGGGGCATTTATAGGCTTCAAGTTGATTTAAACTTAGAGCCTAAAAACATCTCATCCTAGGTTTCCCAAGTATGGGCAGTACCACCACCTACGCTAGGTAGTACCATCGCTAGTGTCAGTTTGACACTGCGCTAGGCGGTATCACCGCCTAGTCTGGCGGTACCACCGCCTAGTCTGGCGGTACCACCGCCTCGGGGGCTGTGTTGGGTGGTACCATCGTCTGACACCCTGCTAGGGGTGGTACAACCGCCCAGACTAGTGGTACCATCACCTAGCATAGTCTCGAAGATTGTGCCACGACGGTGCCACTTCTTGGGGCATTGTTTGGGCCTCTTATTGGGCCTAACACAGTCCTTACATGGGCCCAACTGGCCCATAATTGGATTGGCCCAAATCCAAACCCAATTACGTGCTAGCTACGATTCCTAAGACATTTGCTAAGCTAAACAAGTCCCTATGTCTTAGTTTCTTCCAATGAGCTTCCGGTGATCTTTCGGCGAATTTCCGACGATCTCTCGGCAATGTTCCAGCGGACTCCCGGCAAGCTCCTGGACTTCACAACGATCTTCTTGGCGAGTATCGATGAGCTTCTTTGGCAAGCTCCTGGACTTCTCGGCTAGTTCCTGCAAAACTTCCGACGAACGTTTGGACTTCCGACGAACTCTCAAACTCCCAACGAAATCGCGTCCTTGACTCCGGGACTTCATTTTTCTTTATACCTTGCTATCGTAGTTAATCTTGCATATGTAAAAATATACTTCGATCTAGACAATTAATACTAAGCATTAATCAAGTTGTCCAGCATGTCATTGGTCCCTCGACGCTTT
>LVTN01001293.1:20682-34995 GCA_001649415.1 Musa itinerans
TATATATATTCTGAAGTGGACTTCTTACTATCGAGGTAATTTACAAAATTAGCATATGAATATCCAATCACTTCAAGCTGATATGATCTCATGTATTTGAGTATATAATCTTTTGTCCCCTTGGATATCTTATTACTTTCTTCGCAGCTTTTTAATATTCTATTCTTGGGTTGCTCTGGTATCTACCTAGCATTGTAACTATAAAATTGATATATAATCTTATATAGGTTTGAGCATATAATAGACTTTTAAGTACACACTCATAAGGGATATTCTTCATTTGATTCCTTTCTAAGTCATTTTTCAAGCACTGGTTTTGGCTAAATTTTTCACCTATAGTAATAAGTGTATCATTAGCTGAGCAAAGCTGCATATTAAATCTCTTAAAGATATGATTAATATATCCTTTTTGAGACAATCATAATAATCCTTGAGATCTATCCCTGAATATCTCAATGCCAATAACATAGGCTGCCTCATTTATATCAATTATCTTAAAGTTCTTGCTGAGAAATATTTTGGTTTCGTACAATAAACCAAGATCACTATTGGCAGATAAAATATCATCCATATATAATACTTATATAATAAACTTGCTCCCACTTACCTTCATATATATACACTGATCAATAATATTTTTCTTAAATCCGAAGGAAGTAATGGTATAATGAAACTTTATATACCATTATTTGAAAGCTTATTTAAAGTCATAAATGGATTTCTTAAGTTTATAAGCTTAACTTTCGTTTCTCTTTTAAGTAATGGTATCATGAAACTTTATATACCATTATTTGAAAGCTTATTTAAGGTAATAAATAGATTTCTTAAGTTTACAAGATTAGCTTTCTTTTCTCTTTTCTATGAATCCCTCAAGTTATTCCATATAGATTTTCTCATCTAGATCCCCATTCAGAAATATTGTTTTCACATCCATATGGTGTAACTTAAGATCATAATGAGCTACTAATGCCATGACGATTCTCAACGAGTCCTTTCTAGAAACTAAAGAAAAAGTATCGTTGTAGTCAATGCTTTCTTTTTGAGAAAAACCTTTGGCCACAAATCTGACTTTATATCGTTCGATATTACCCATTGAGTTGTATTTTATCTTAAAGACCAATTTATAACTGACTCTTTTACAATTATTGGGTAATTCAATGAGTTCCCAAACACTATTATGGACCATTGATTTTAACTATTCTTTCATTGCATTATACCATTATTTAGAATCTTTACTTTCTATAACTTGTGAAAATGATAAGGGATCTCTTTTTATTCCTATATCATAATCTGATTCTTGTAGATATACCATATAATCATCAGAAATGACATGTTCTTTTTTCCTTTGAGATCTTCTCAAAGTTGCCAACTATGATTGTTCTACCAAATTATCAACGGCGACATCAATATTATGTGAGAGTTTATCGATGTTATTTTATTGTTCACCCTCGTTAATTCTCATTGATTTGAGGAATAACAATTTCTCGAATATGAGATGATATAGGAGAATTAACCTAAATCTCCTCAATATCAAAATTGATCTTTTGAGATTTTTCACTCCCACTGATTTCACCATTTTCTAGGAATCTTATATTACCAGATTCTACTATTCTCATACTATAATTAGGGTAATAAAATCCATATCCCTTGGATTTTTCTGGATAATTAATATAATATCCAGCAATAGTTTTTGGATCAAATTTCTTTTCATATAGATTGAATACTCTTATCTTTGTATGACACCCCAAAATATGTAAATGTCTCAGACCGGGCTTCCTACCAGTCCATAACTCAAATGGAGTCGATGAAACTGACTTGCTAGGAACCTTGTTCAAGATGTACATAGTGCTAGTTGCTAGTCATAGGTGCCTTGCAAGCCAATCACGTGAGTAATGACACGTGTGACTTGACATATAGTCTTTTTGCTTATTATTATTTGACATTTTATCACTTTACATTGCCTGTTGCTTGAATATATTGTGATGTCTATGGGTTTGTGCAATGAGAATCGGATCATGATGAGATCACGATAATTCTCCTTTAAACACAGATCCTAAATAATCCCGGTCATAGGTTGCTCGAGAAAAGCATCGAGATAATCGGATAGACTGGTGTACTGTATACTTGTCTATATGATGGATGTAGCATGTCTCATAGCTGATCGTGTAGGGACACTAGGGATACAATATAAGTGCTTATTGGAGAATGAGTTCACTGATTGATCCACTTACGGAATGCTGGATAATTGATAATGTCTTATTGTCAAATAGCGATTCTATAGTCCTAGTGCTGTATCTGGTCCTTAGACTTGAGACACCAAGGATGTTCTGTATGAGTACTCCACTCTTTGATACCGGACTTATAGGTTTGGAGATTCCAAATCTAGCACAACTGGTCATCGGAGTGGCAGCCAACCTTATAAGGACTATTGAGTATTGATAGAGGATCATGCTAGGAACGAGTTGGCACTAAGAGGGGGGGGTGAATTAGTGCAACAAATAAAAATCATCGGTTTGAAAATCTTCGTTCAATAAAAATCGATCTCGGAAAGATAACTTCAAATTTAATACTTGTTTGTTAGTGTAGTGAAAGCAAAGTAAGGAAGGCAATTTGCAGTAAAGGTAAATTGCTAAAAAAGAAATGCAAACCGATTTATAGCGGTTCGGTCACTGTGACCTACATCAACTTCCGATTCCTCCTCCATTGAGGCCACCAGCTTTCATTACTGATCTTCCTTCAATGGACGAAGATCAACTACCCTTACAACTCGATTCTCCTTTCGACAGTTTAAGAGAGGACCTTTACACCCCACTACCTCCTCTCTTAAACTTCACAAACACTTAGATTTTTGAGAGGGGTTCTCACAAGATTATAACAACATTTTCTTTTCTTTTAGCTCTCAATTCTTGTATATGTTAACCAGGGATAAGAGGGGTATTTATAGGCCTCAAGTGGATTCAAACTTGAAGCCTAAAAGAGTCTCATCCCCGGTTTTCGGGGCCATCGCCTGTGTTGAGCAGTACCACCGCTTGCAGCACTGACACTAATATTGACACTAGGCGGTACCACTGCCTAACAGTCTCTCGGAGACTGTGTTTGGTGGTACCACCACCCAGACTGGTGGTACCACCGCATGACATAGTCTCAGAGACATGCCACGACGGTTTTACCTGTTTGGTCACTGTTTGGGCCTTCCACTTGGCCCAACATAACCCAAACATGGGTCACTAAATGGGCCTTTCTCTTGGCCCAAAATAGCCTTATTTTGGGCCTAGTTAACCCCTAATTGAGTTGGCTTTATTACATTCTAAACTGACTCAATTAGACTCTAAAATGATCGATCTAGACAATCGATTACAAGCGAATCCTTATTGCCCGTTATGTCATTGGTTCATCTGGCACTTCGTCCGATCCTTCGATGCATCGTTCTCTCCTTCAGTGTTTTACCCAATCGGCATGTAGTCTTCTCGCAACATCCGATCTTAGTACAATATCCGATCTTCTTGGCCCAATGCTCGAATTCACGGCTCGAAGCCTTCTACCGATACATCGATCGATCCTCCGGCTCGACGTCTAATTCTTGACTCTAAAGCTTCATTTTGCTTTATGCCTTCATCACTACCATAGTTAATCCTACATACTTAAAACCTACTTCGATCTAGACAATTATTACAAAGCAAATAAAATATTATCCGGTGTGTTATTGGTTCATCGGTGCTTCATCCGAATCTTTGGCGCATCGTCTTCTCTTGTGGTCTATTGCCCAATCGGCTAGTTGACCTCCGTAACTCTGATTTACTTGGCATAATTTCTGCTCTTCTTAGCCCGATGCCTGAACCCATGGCCCGAAGCCTTCTACCGATACGTCGACCGATCCTTCGGCTCGACATCCAATCTTCTAACATGTTTTTTTCTAACCCAACATGATTCTTCCTGCTTTAATTATCTCACCCTGATCAAAGCTTTCTACGTCACTCAAAACGTAGATTAAATCATAAACACTATCAATTGGCTTCATTATCAAAATATAAGATTCAACAAATCATCCACTCTCAGTGTTATGAGAGGAATATCCCATATGTTCTTGCTCAAACAAATCCCTGGCCAAGGTTATTCAGATTGAGAGAGAAAGAGTTCTCTGGGAGAATCCGATTAGAGCGAGACTCTAGTAAATATCATATGGGTCTAACAACACCATGCCTGGTATATGATTTTTGAGACATTAGATAGAGAAGGAACTATAGGTATCCGGTAACTGAGGACAGATAGGTTCAATAGATTGGATTCTCTTGTATCATTTGGGGACTTTGGCGTAGTGGCATAGTACTTTCGTAGTCGATGAGTTGAGTGAATTATTATGGAGATAATAATTCACTTAGCCAGAAGTAGTTCCGACAAGTATGACTCACGATCAGCTCGATATTGAGCCTAGAGGGTCACACACATATGATTATTCTATCGTTTGGAAATAAAACTGAATTTAAAATTTTTTGAGATCTGACCTTTCTGTATTGTTCTAGTCATAACGTTCTCCACGAGTTTTTGATTTAGGAGAAATCAGATTCTTCCAAAGCCAGACTCATAGATCTTTCCTTGGATACCAAGATTGATAAATTTGGAGTCTATGTACCTATCGAAACTGTTATCTCAGTTGACCCTATGAAATCTATAAAATAGAGACTATCAGTTTTGACCTTTTAGTACACTCTTGCTTATAACTCTCTGCTGAAAACTCTGATTTATGTGAAACATAATTTATTAGAAAATAGACTCATAAATATTTCTGTGGATATCTAGTTTGGATGATTTGGATCACAATTACCTATTGAAACATCTGTTCAAATCAACTCTATGAATTCTGTAAAATAGAGATAATGTTCTCTGACCTTTTGTTACTAAATTATTTATAACTCCTTACTAGAAACTCCAATTCATACAAAACTTGAGATATCAAATACTAGATCGATACATCTTTCGAATGACCTCTATTTTATACAAATTGGAGCATAATTGATCATCCAAACAATTCATTCAATGTGCCTCTCAAATTCTATCTGAATCGAGCTTTGATCGATTTCGCCTATTCTTGTTTCGTATCTTTGGAAATTGATTTCAGCTAAAATCCTTACTTTGGTTGAGCTTTAGATCATTACTTCAAATTCATGTATACTCTTGTTCTATGAGTATTTGCATACCTTGATCTATTATGTAAACTTCATGTTTGTATCGTAATGTTTTGTATAGGCACATGTATTCCGTTGTTCCACATGTATTTCTGATATATCCCAACTTTATTGTTCACAATGCCCTTTTGTACTTTGGTATTTGTGGGATTATTTGGACCTTTGCTAGAAATAGTAAAGGGATTATATGGACCTTTGCCATAAATGGTGAAAGGATTATCTGGACCTTTGTCAGAAAGGGTAAAGGGTATATGCTTAGGCCCACGATGCTCTAGATTATGTTTGGTGGTCATTCAAAAATGGATGGACCATATTATATTTGGGATTCTACATCACATTCTATTTGCTTGATATGATATACAAAGCTTTAGTTACATGCTTTTATCTGTGCTTTAGATAAGAATGAAATGTATGCAACGTCATATGCAACATTTGAGCTTCCATTTCGTATTTATCCTTTGATATGTTCTGAAATGTCTCAATTGTTATTGATATACCCTAAAACATTTCATACATCCTTGATATTCTATGAAATGCTTCATATGGCTTTAATATGTTCTGAAGCATTTCATCTGTCATTAATATGTTCCGAAATGTTTCATACGCCATTGATATGCTACGAAATGCTTCATATGCCATTGATATGTTCTGAAGCATTTCATCTGTCATTAATATGTTCCGAAATGTTTCATACGCCATTGATATGCTACGAAATGCTTCATATGCCATTGATATGTTCTGAAGCATTTCATCTACTATTGATATGTTCCAAAATGTTTCATTTGCCATTGATATGCTCCAAAATGATTCATTTGTCATTGATTTGTTAGTCGTTTGTTGAGCTCTATATGCTCACCCCGTTGCTATATAAATTTTTCAGGATAACTTGTCGCTTGCTAGAATGTTTAAATTGAGCTACGATAGTGAAAAGCTAGAAGACTTTAGGCAAACATTTAGTGGATGATATGTTTTGTTGTATAAGTACACTTGGTGTCTAATGGAATGTTGATGGTAAATATGAACTTATGAGTTTTGTAAAAGTTTAAAGAACCTCTCATGTTTAGGATTTTGGAGTGTTAAATAAATTTGTGTAATGATATGAATATGTGGTAAACATTCATTTTTGTGATTGTACGGAATACCACACTTGTAGATTTATGATGTAGTTGAGTTGAGTTAGCTTTGGATTTTATGAATCATTAAGTGATATGATATATGATTATAAACTGCACAGGTCTTATGAATTATGAAATATATAGAAATGACTTAAATATTTTCTCAATGTCCTCAAATATTTGTTTGGATCCTGGAATATGTATTGTTGATCTAAATTTGGGGGGGAGCGTGATAAAATTCCTCCACCATAAAGGGTAAAAACCACAAGGCAAACTAGAGATAATCCACTATAAGAATAATTAATATACAAATCTCACTCTCTTGCCCGAAACCCTTGTAACAATCACAAGAAAATAATTGGAATACAAGGTTCATGTCACTATGCATAATATCTAAATTCTCCCCAAGTAATCATAGTAAGAATCTATTGTAAATTTGATTTAACCTGATATGAGAATACTGCCTGGATGATTGAGAACGGCCTCTCTACGTTGTCCTTGTTTTCTTCCCTTTCTTTCTCCTGTTTTCTGTCCTTTTCTCCTAATTTTTGGAATCACGTAGCTGCTGTAAAATCTACGTCATTGCTACAGTTTCCTTCCCTCAAAAATCATAGCCACCACACCCCCTTAATTTAGATCTAGGGTTAGATCAAAGGGGGTAGGCTGTAGGTTGTTAAAGCCCACTATGAGTTGAACATATGAGCTGTCAGCCCAACAATGGAGAGGAAGAAGAGAAGGAGAGAAGGAAGAGAAGGGGCCTGCGTCGGTGGTGGAGAAGGGAAGGAGAGGAAGAAGAGAAGAGAAGGGAAGAAGGAAGAGGAAGGGGCTGTGCTCTTTTACCTTCGGCACGAGGAGGTGCGTTGGTGGAGGAGAAGGGAATGAGAGGAAGAAGAGAATAAGAGAAGGGGAAGAAGGAAAGGAAGAGAGGAAGCTGCGGTTGCGGTTGCGGCTACGGCTATGGTTGCGGCTACGACTGTGGGGGAGAAGAGAAGGAAGGGAGAAGAAGTAGAGGAAGAAGAGAAGAGGAAGAAGGGAAGGAAGAGAGGAGGCGGCAGCTGCGGTTGTAGGGGAGATGAGAAGGGAGAAGAAGGAGAGGAAGAAGAGAAGGGGAAGAAGGAAAGGAAGAGAGGAGGTTACGGCTGTAGCTGTGGGGGAGAAGAAGAAGAGACAAGAAAACAGAAAAGAAGAATTGTGAAGAAAGAAAAAGAATAAAAGAAGGAAAAAGAGAAAGAAAAGAAAATAATTTTTGTTTGAATCATATTCTAGTATAATTCTGAAAGTTTTGATAATTGATAATCCTCAAATCATCTAAAAATAAAAATATTAATTTTAAAATAGGTTAGATGGTCAAATTTAACTTAGTTTAATTTTAAATATAATTAGGTCAACACAAAAAAAAGAAATGTAAGATTTTATAATTAGGTTTATGATGAATTTAGGATAATTTTATATAAAAATTAATATATGTTATGCATGTGTGTCACTCGAGTATAACAATTTTTTTTGATAATTTTAGAATAATTTTGTATAAAAATTAATATGTTTTTGAGGATCATTTGAGTTTTTTAGTTTTATGATGAATTTAGGATAATTTTATATAGAGATTAATATAATTTTTAATATATTATGTGAATGAGTGTAGCTCTAGTGTAATAACTTCTCTAGGTAATTTAGGATAATTTTATATAAAAATTATATTTTTTTTATGATAACTCGAGATTTTTAGTTTATGAGAAATTTAAGGTATTTTATTTAGAAATTAATATATTGTTTCATATAATCTGTGAATGAGTGTAACACAAGTATAATAACTTTTTTAATTAAATTATAAGGAGGAGGTGAAGGAGGAGAAGGAAGGGGAGAGAGAGAGTAGTGGTAGAGTTAAAGAAGGTAAAAAAAAGGAGGAAAAGGAGAGAGAAGAAGGAGGAGGCGAGAGGAAATAGATGCAAAGAATACGACTAAAGGGGAGGGGAATGAGGTGATAGAGTAGGAGTAGGAGACGATGAAGGTGGAGGGGGAGATGAAGGTTGAATGGTAGGGGATAGGGGGAAAGGAGGAGGAGACGGAGTAGAAGGTGAAGAGAGAGGAGAAGGATGCGAAGTTAAACTAGAGAAATTGAAGGGTAATTTGGAAGAATCAAAGGACAATATAGTGGTCAACTGAACCAAATCAGGTAGCTAGGGTTTAGTTGAATCGATGTGGTGCAATTCATCTTTGAAAATTAATTTAAAAAATCAAATCAAACCTAATCAAAGGATAATTATCAACTTTATATCATTCTAGTAAAGATATTTTAGTAAAAGTCAAATTTGGGGCATCATCTCTGATAAAGGCTCGTTACTAGGGGATTTTTTCATAAATTGCCCTAGTTTCGTCACCATCTTTTATTCCTGGTTTTATATAGTCAACTTTTCAACCATTAATACTAAAAAGAAACAAGAACAACCTCATTGGCAAATTGATATTTTAGAGTACTTAAATTTTTATTTTATAGAGAGTAAAGTAGAAAAATCAGTTTAATCATGATCAAGAAAGTTGGTAAGCTTGGTCTTTTTCTCCATCATTTAGTAGCATATTATTAGGTTCGAGATCAAAATAATCAGGTTAAAATTATCTTAACCCAGCTACTTAATCTTTAATCTTCTGTTTGTTTAGCAAATTAATTGAATTGTTCGGGTGATAGATAGAAAAAAAAGAGGGAGAGATTTAGCTTAGCAGAGTAGGTTATTTTAACCCGATTTAACTCTTTCGACTAGGTATTCCAACACAACTATATAGCAGTTTGATCCTCCTCAATTACACACATCTTGATTTATTGACAACGAAAAGATCGATCATTTTCTTCCAATAAGATTAATGTCACCGTCATAGTGAATAATTAGGTTTATTAGCAACCATAACTTGTAATTAAAAAAAAAACTTTGTGAGTGCAGGCCCATGGATCAAGTTCAGTGTCTGGATAGTGCTTCTCACAGTGGCTAAAATGTGGCGGTGAGGAAGATGAATTTGCCACGGGGGCGGGGGGATAATTTATTATAGTATATGATATCTTATTATAGTATAGGTTAAGTCAAGGCAAATTTAAACTGAACTAGGATATTAGAATAGATGTTGCATTTGCCCAATAGCTCACTATGAATTATATAATCTAATGACAAGCTTACCTTTTGGTGTTGTGATTAGACGAGATGAGTCAACATTAGTTGTGTAAAAAAATGAAGAAAAATACCAAAAAAGACTTTGCAAGAAAAACTAAAAAGATTTCAAATTTCCTTTGATTAGAGATACAAAGTTACATAACAGAAATATTTAAATGTAGTTGATCCTAAATAATTGAGACATTACCCTTATTCTTATTAAAAGTTGCAAACTTACCTATTGGTATATCGTTATATAGCCAAGAAAATTTGACGAACAACTTAGTTACACAAAAGCATTTACATTAACGTCACTAGAAAAAGGTCTCCGAGTATCAACCTAGCACAATTCCACCAAAACTCCAAACTATTGCCAAAATATGCTATTTGAGGACTTCTTCAAAAGATGATAATGTAAAATTATTAAATCAAAATCCTATTGTTCAATCGAATCGAACTTTCATCTTTGCATGAAGCATAATGGTTAGACTTTGATCAAAATACTAACTGAAGTTCAATAAATTAAATGACAAACTAAAAGTAAGGGCATAATTGAACAAAGAGGAAGCATTAATCCATAAAATAAATACTGAAACCATATCATTACACATTTTCGTCAACTTCAGATGTTGCACCAGTGGTCTATTGCAGGCAACAAAAATTCCCACCGCATAGGATATGACATATACATATAACAAAGATCATTTATTCTCTAAAAAAGCCCATACAAGTTTCTCCTAGAAAGTCTTGATGTTGATAGAAAAAGGCCTGATCAGGTAGAACACATAGAAGATAAACATTTCAACTAAAATTAGTTACAGGGAAGAAATTTACTTCTCTGGATGCTCATTCATGATGTCAATTTTCTTTTACTTTCTCCACATTTTCTGTTTCGTATTTTGCATCTGGAAATCCCTTTAGGATCTGCTGACGATATATTTAAGATTTTGAAATTATTTTTGGAAAACGTTCCATATGAAAACAAAAAATTGATTGATAATGTTCTGTATAATACCCGATATAAATGCCAAGACACAAATGCATCTGTGGCTGCATACTGCAGTTGCTCCTTTGACAGCACATCAGCTTCCCAGTTTCCCATTCTTATCTTTTTAGGCTTCTCCAGCTATAAAAGAAACAATCATTTCAGTACGTGGAACAACTTTTATACAAGCACATAAACATGCTAACACAAAAAATTCTCAGCAAACTATCAAAAGATCCGACAAAATAAACATGTGCAAGCAATTTGTAGTAGTATTTTATAGTCAAAAAACTGTCTTTACATGCATCATATTCCACCTTTCCTAATAAGTGATGTGCTAGAGAAAAGTGCACTTCATAAAGTAGCTAATAACAATAGTTCTAACATATGGATTTACTGCATGGCCATAACAAATTTTTGAGACTTCAATATATTGAAGAAAGTACTATGCTCAATGTATAGATAACAGAATCAGTTATAGCTGGCAGATAAACAAAATAAATGCTTTGTTTAAAAGAAAATTCTTGATCTGACAAGGGAATAAGTTTTGTCATTTCCACACAACGCAGGTTTTATCCCATGTTATGGCCATATGCACTGGACCAGCTATTCCCAGTAGCGAGTCAGACCAATTCCATTCAGTTTTGGATAGAATTTATATTCATCTTTCTTCTAGGGTCTCCTATCATGATAAATCATCGCCCTGTACTGCTTGCACCAAATCTTACAGTATAGTAGTCAAATGGGGGGGACCAAAACTCAGTGTAGTGCCTTGGTAGGTTTTTGTTAATAATCAAAATCAATTTCAACCATCAACCCTTTTCTAAGTATTGAACCACACGTCTCTCACTGTGTCAGCACAACCCTAAAGTAGGCAACAAAAGAGTGATCTTCCATTAGTTCATGACAAAATTCAAGATGCAAACTACACAAAGAACCTCATGAACATTGTTCGTAGAGGAGACCTGTAACATCCCTCATTTTTGAAAATTTTGTAAGGACCTATTTGTAATGTAGAGACCTAAATGTAAATATTAGAAATATAATATGATTTGTGAAAGATTCATATTAGGTTTTTTTTTTAAAAAATAGTGGACATGTGTCACTAGCTAACCTAAGGTTGGCGCCACCTATGTTTGTTCTAAGGATGACACCTAAGCCTCTTTCATGCATACTTGTCATCTTGCAATCCTTATATTAACTAAATCTAATACATTAGAGGAGAAATTAAAGGAGGAAAACTTAAGAGCTACAGCCAACGTGAGTTTGAGAGGAGAAAGGAAAAGGAATTGAAGTAGAAGGAGAAGAAACTTTGCTTTGCTTGAGGTTTTGCATCAATTCCCCATATTTGAGAATCAAACTTTTCTAAGGCAAGTGTTCTAACCCCTTCCAACAAAAATCTTAATCTCTGATTTCATCTTAATTATAGAAACTTTGGAAGATTTTGGCTTCATACTTGATTATTCTATCGTTTAGGAATAAAACTGTGAATCTGAAATTTTTTAAGATTTGATCTTTCTGTATTGTTCTAGCCATAACTTTCTTCACAGATTCTTGATTTTGGAAAAACCAAATGCATCTGAATATAGACTCACAAATCTTTCTTCTGATACCAAGATTGATAAATTTGGAGTATAGTTACCTATCGAAACTGTTATTTCAATTGACCCTATGAAATATGTAAAACAGAGACTGTCGGTTTTGACCTTTCAGTACTCTCTGTTGAAAAATCTGATTTATGTGAAACATGATTTATTGGAAACTAGACTCATAAACCTTTCTATGCATATCTCATTTGAAAGATTTGGAGCATAAATACCTATTGATTCATCTGTTCTTATCAAATCTATGAATTTTACAAAATAGAGATAATGTTCTCTGATTGATACATCTTTCAAATGACACCTATTTTGCGTAAATTGTAGCATAATTGGTTATCCAAATAATTCATGTAATATGCCTCTAAAATTCTGTCAGAATCGAGCTTTGATCGATTTCATCTATTCTTATTTCATCTCTTCGGAAATTGATTTTAGCTAAAATCCTTACTTTAGTTGAGCTTTACATTATTGTTTTGAATTCCTATATACTCTTATCCTTCAATTACTTGTATACCTGAATCTATTACGTAAAGTTCATATTTGTATCGTAATGTTTCGTATAGGCACATGCATTCCATTGTTCCGCATGTGTTTCCGCTATGTCCCAATTTATTATTCACAATACCCTTTTGTACTCTGGTGTTTGTGGGATTATTTAGACCTTTGCTAGAAATAGTAATGGGATTATATGGACCTTTGCCAGAACTGATAAAGGGATTATCTGGACCTTTACCAGAAATGGTAAAGGGTATGTGCTTAGAGTCCACGATGCTCTAGATTATGTTTGGGATCCCACTTCACCTTCTATCTGTTTGATATGATATCCAAAGTTTTGGTTATGTACTTCTATATGTGCTTTAGATAAGAATGAAATGTGTGCAATGTCCAATGCAACGTTTGAGCTTCTATTTCGTATTTGTTCTTTGATATGCTCCGAAATGCTTCATATGACATTGATATGTTCCGAAGCATTTCATCCGCCATTGATATATTCCGAAATGTTTCATCCGCCATTGATATGCTCCGAAATGCTTCATATGCCATTGATATGCTCCGAAATGCTTTATATGTTATTGATATACTCCGAAATGCTTCATATGCCATAGATATGTTCCAAAGCATTTCATCCGCCATTGATATATTCCGAAATATTTCATCCGCCATTGATATGCTCCGAAATGCTTTATATGCCATTGATATGTTTCGAAGCATTTTATCCGCCATTGATATATTCCGAAATATTTCATCCGCTATTGATATGCTCCGAAATACTTCATATGTCATTATATGCTTCGAAATGCTTTCTATGCCATTAATATATTCTAAAATGCTTCAAATGCCATTGATATATTCCGAAGCATTTCATCCGCTATTGATATGCTCCGAAATGCTTTCTATGTCATTGATCGAAATGCTTCATATGTCATTGATATGTTCCGAAGTATTTCATCCACCATTGATATATTCCAAAATATTTCATCCTCCATTGATATGCTCCGAAATGTTTCATATGCCATTGATATGTTCCGAAGCATTTCATCCGTCATTGATATGTTCCAAAATATTTCATTTGTTATTGATATACTCCGAAACATTTCATACGTCCTTAATATGCTCCGAAACATTTCATAGATATGCTCTGAAATGCTTCATATGCCATTGATATGCTCTGAAACATTTCATATATCCTTGATATGCTCTGAAATGATTCATATGCCATTGATATACTCCGAAATGCTTTATATGCCATTGATATGTTCCGAAGCATTTCATTCGCTATTGATATTTTTCGAAATGTTTTATTACGTCGATGATTTGCTTCAATTAGTCTTTACTCCCTTGTTATGAACAAAACATGCTTCGAATGAAATGACATTGTAATTCTGCATTCGTTGAGCGGCTAGCTATGAACTCTTATATCCCTTACCTTAAATTTGGTACCTTATTCGCTTTGAAACTGTCGTTTTTCGTCATTGATATGTTAGTCGCTTGCTGAGCTCTATGTGCTCACCCCGTTGTTATATAAAATTTTCATGATAGCTTATCGCTTGCTAGAATGTTTAAATTGAGCTACGATAGTGGAAAGTGTTAGAACCCTAGCAGATTCTAAACTTGGGGTTGATCTCTTTAGGGGATCGGCCTCCTTGGAACTCTATAGGGGTTCCTCCCTCCAAGTTGCTGCTCAAAGGCTGCAGAAAAAATTCATCTATTGCTTATCAAAAGAGGAGGAATACAAGGCTATTTATAGGGCTTCTAAACCCTAACTCCTAAAAGGACTCCTACTCAAGACTC
>LVTN01001294.1:2103-16144 GCA_001649415.1 Musa itinerans
ACAGCAATGGGTTAATTGGATTCAATGTTGCTTGAAAACTCCAAAGTTTTCGATACTCTTTAATGGCTCACCTATTGGTTTTTTTGGGAGCACGAATGACATCCGACAAGGTGATCCACTCTCTCCGTATCTCTTTACTATTGCGATGGAAGGACTTAGCTATATGTTGGAACACGCAGTCTTGAATGGCAGCATTGAGGTACCCAATGTTGGTTTTATTCATATATCACACATAACTTTTCCAGATGATTTACTTATCTTTCTCCAAAACGATCCAACTTCAGTAAGGAACCTAACTACTATTATGAATGACTTTGGTATGGTTTATGGACTTCAGTTAAATCATGCGAAAAGTAAAGTATATATGAGTCCTTATATTGAGGATAAAGACTTTATTGCACATACTCTAGGGGTTAGTGAGGGAAGCCTGTCAGTTCTTATATCCACTAGCATTCACAAAACCCATTGTCAGCTTATCCTGCAAAAAACAAAAAATAGAATTTCTTCTTGGAAAAATAGGCTTCTATCAAAAGCAGGATGACTTGAACTCATTCATTCGGTATTGTACTCTTACTTTATATATTGGTGTAATGCATTTCTTCTGCCTGTTGGACTTCTCCAAGATATTGAACAGTTATTAATGAACTTCTTCTGGAATGGCATAAATGATAAGGCAATGCATATGGTAAATTGGGACAGCATATGCAAACCGAAAGATGAAGGAGGGCTAAACTTGAGAAATACTAGAGATTGGAATAAAGCATGTATAGTGCAGCAATTGTGGGATCTTTTGCAAAACAAATATTTCTTATGGTCACATTTGGTTTCTGCTAGGTATCTTTCGAAGGAATCAATCTGGGAAATTTCAACAAGAACATACCACTCTGCGGCTTGGAAAGGAATTTTAAAGGCAAGGAATTGGCTAATCAAACACATTTCCTATGCAATCTCTTTTGGAACTAGTACTAATATGTGGTACGATCCTTGGGTGAATGGGAAGGGTATATTTCAATTACATGGTGATAGAATACGACATGACCTTGGGGCTCCTAAAGATTGGAAGGTTTCCGAGTTCATTGTTAATGGTACCTAGTGTCTCCCTAATCCTATTTCTCCCAAAATGTTATCACTTTGGCCGACTATCATAGCTATTCCAATTAGGAACAACTCTTCAGATATATTTATTTGGCCTCATGACAATGGCAAATTTAGTGCCACATCCGCATGGAATCAAATTAGGTAAAGAAATAACAAGTGGATCCCAAGCAGTTGGACATGGGATCGATCCGGATCACAGAGACATTCCTTATGTACATGGCAGGCCCTTCCCAATAAACTACCTACAATAGACAATATGAAGAGAAGACGTATCAATAATGTTAACCGATGCTCCCTTTATATGCAACAAGAAGAAACTGTTGACCATCTCTATTTTGCTTCTAACTATACTAAATGGATATGGAAGGAGATTCTCCCATGATTTGAACTCAATAGACTGCCGCAACCAAACTTGCATCAAGAACTAGGCGACCTCATATAATGTTTCTCAAGAAAAGGGCCTCTCACACAACTGACAAAGGTTACTTTCAGATGCACTATTTGGTGGATGTGGAAGGAGAGATATAACAGAATCTTTGAATGTCAACACACAAACAATGCTCAGCTCTTGAAAGAGATTATTAGAGACTCAAGATCATGTATGGAGCACGATCACAAAATGGAGCACTTTACCCAAAGAGAAAAAGATATTTTTATCAAATTTAATTTTACTATTAGCTAAAGATCTTGGGAATGATGTTAAATACTGTACTCATAGATAGTCTTGATATATTTGGATATATATTTTATTTGTTGGCTATAGTTAGGAGTTATAGTCTACAGCATATGTAGTCATAACTACCGCATTTGCACTCTATGAGTTACTTGGCTTTGTCTATGACTTGTATAGGTAAAGCTATTTGTAAAAACTTTACACTTAATTAATTTACTTTTACTTATAAAAAAATAATAAATTGATAATAGAGTTTAAACTAAACTCCCTATATCAATATGTCATGTTGATAGAACCTTTAAATTTAAAAAATCATGTAATATTTTAAAATATAAAAGTACATTATACCATACATGATTCAACTCATCATCATTGAATCATCTCCCTGGTAGAACCGTTGCAGATTCTAAGCTTCGGGTTGATCTCTTTAGGGGATCGGCCTCCTTAGAACTCTATAGGGGTTCCTTCCTCCAGGTTGCTGCTCAAAGGCTGCTAAAAAGATTAATCTATTTTCTATTAAATGAGGATGAATACATGACTATTTATAGGGCTTCTAAACCCCAACTACTAATAGGACTCCTACTCAAGACTCCTAATAGGACTCCTACTTCTAACCAACTCCTGATGCTTATCTAAGAAGCAACCTCCAAACTAACCCTATCCTTAGCCAACCTCTTCATCTCTTTAATAGGGGTCGGCTAGGTAGGTTTTACATGAATGCCCCGCCCCTTCAAATCAGCCTTGTCCTTAAGGCTGACGATCCATGAATTCTGGGAATTTGATCTTCAAGTCACCATATTTCTCCCAAGTGGCATCTTTTGATGGTAGGTTTGCCCACTGTATTAGCACTTTAGTAGTGGGTCGTCATTATCGAGTCATGATCTGTCGATTAATAATGACACTCGGTTAGGTCTGAAGTTCTCCTTGGGTAGTCATATTTGGTAGATGGCTTTGGGTTGTCTAGTTTTGTCCTAGCTTGAGCTTTAAACATGACACATAGAAGAATGGATGGATTCGAGAGCTGGTAGGTAAGTCCAATCTGTATGCTATTGCTCCAATGCGCTCTAAAATTTGATAAGGTCCATAGAACCGAGGTGAAAGCTTCATAGATACTTTGGTCTGGTTTGATGTGTGCTTGTATGGCTGGAGACATAGGAAGACCCAATCTCCTACTGAAAATTCTCTTTCCCCTTTGTGTTGATCATATTACTATTTCATCCTTGCTTGAGCTACAGTGAGATTATCTTTTAGCAACTTCAACATTTTGTCTTTGTCCTGTAGTTCCCTGTCTACTTATTCTACTTTAGAGGTGCCCAACACATACTTTGGGATCACAAGGGGAGGTCGACCATACATAGCCTCATAGGGAGTACATTTTATGGATGAATGATAAGTTGTATTATACCACCACTCGGCCCAAAGAAGCCACTTTGTCTACTCTTTTAGCCAGCCACTGGTGAAGCATTTGAGGTATGTCTCCAAGAATCTGTTCACTACTTCAGTCTGGCCGTCGGTTTGTGTGTGATACGCTATACTCATTTTCAATTTAGTGCCCTACATCTGGAAAAACACTGTCCAAAATCTACTCGTGAAGACCCTATCATGATCACTTACAATAGATCTCATCATCCCATGTAATTTTATAATATTCTCCATAAAGATTCAAGTAGTACTAGAAGCAGTGTAGGGATTACGAACAATGCAAAAGTAAGCATACTTTGAAAGGCGATCCACCACGACAAAAATTGTACATTTTCCTTGTGATGAGGGAAGCCCTTCGATGAAGTCCATTGATATATCAGTCCATATTGAGTCTAGGATAGGTAAAGGTTGCAGCTTTCCGGGACTTGCCACTTTCTCGCCTTTATATCGTTGACATACATAACATTGTGCCACAAATTTAGCAATAATATTTTCATCCCTACCTAATAAAAATTTTGCTTAATTCTCTTATAGGTTCTAAGGAACCCGGAATGCTCGACCATAGGTGTGGAATGCATCTCTTGAAGGATGGTTTTTATGCAAGTAGAATTTGGCACAAGCACAATGCGTCCCTTATAGCGTAATTCTTTTGAGTCCCAACTGTAATGAGTCATGGAGCTTGGTGTTTACTCCAATTTTTTTATGATCTTACTGGTCTCTGGATCTTCCTTCCATTCCCTCTTAATATCCTCAAGGAAGTCACTGGTTGGAAGTGAAACGATCGAAAATTCAACTTGCTCTGGTAGTGTTTAAAGGTAAATCGGTCTCATTATTGTGATCTAATCACGATCTGATTCTCATTACACATATCCAATAACATCACAATATACATCCAGATAATATGTGATAAAATGACAGTAATAATAAGCAAAGACATCGTTGCAGCGTACCACAAGTGTCATCACCCACGTGATTGGCTTGTAGGGCACCAATAACTAACATACCTTATAGAGAAGGTAAAACAAAAGCTTGGAGAAGCTTTAGGTATATTCATGATCAGTCTCCATTTGTCAGACTCTTATGATAACATATGGGTATTGGATACCGGAAGTACTTATCACATCTATAATTCATTGTAGGTTCTGGTAAGACATATGAGATTGGTGAGAGGCGAGATAAACCTTAAGATGGGCAATGGAGTAAAAGTTACTATAGTGGCTATTGGCAAGGTCACCCGACATTTGCTAGATGGAGCTATTATTGCATTGGGTGTATGCTATTTTGTTCCTTCTATTATCAAAAATATTATTTCCATTTCATGTTTGGTAGCTAGTAGATATAAATTAGTTTTTAAAAAGAATGGTTATTTAATATTATTATATGATAAGATTATCATGAGAGGAACATTGCATAATGGTTTATTTATGCAAGACACTGCTCCACATATAATAAATGTATGTCTAAGAAGAAACGAGATGAGATAAATAGTGCATATATATGACATTGTAGGCTAGGCCATATCCATAAGGAAATGATTCAAAAGTTACTAAGATAGATACCTAATCCATTCGACTATGAGTCCTATGCAACTTGCAAGCCATGCCTTCATGGAAAACTGACCAACTCTCAATTTAGTGGAATTGGAGAGAGAGCTACTAGTCATAGGTGCCCTACAAGCTAATCACGTGAGTCTTTTTACTTATTATTATTATTTAATATTTTATCACTTTATATTGCATATATATTGTGATGTCCTTGGACCAGTGCAATGAGAATCAGATCATGATGAAATCACGATAATGAGACCGATTCACCTTTAAACACAGACCCTAAATAATCCCGGTCATTGGTTACTCAAGAGGGATATCGAGATAACCGGACAAACTGATGTGCTGTATACCCATCCATATGATGGATGCAACTAGTCTCATAGCTGCTCATGTGGGGACACTAGGGATATAGTACAAGTGCTCATTGGAGAATGAGTTCACTAATTGATATACTTACGAAATGTTGGATGGTTGATGATGGCTTATTGTGAGACAGCGATTCCGTAGTCCCAATAGTGTATCTGGTTCTTAGACTTGAGACACCAAGGATGTCCTATATGATTACTCTATTATTTGATATTAGACTTATAAGTTTGGAGGTTCCAGATCTAGCACAACTAGTCATTGGGAGTGATAGCCAACCATACGAAGACCATTGAGTGTCGATGAGGATCATCCACTCTCGGTGTCATGAGAGGAATCTCTTATGTGTTCTTGCTTAGATAAATCCCTGGGCAGGGTCATTCAGATTATGAGACAAAGAGTTCTTTAGGAGAATTTGATTAGAGTGAGACTCGAGTAGAAACCGTGTGGGTCTGATAGCACCATGCCTAGTATACGGTCTCTAGGATATTATATGGATGAGAGACTATAGGTACATGGTAACTGAGGACAGATAGGTCCAATAGATTGGATTCCCTTATATCATCTGGGGACTACGGCGTAGTGGCCTAGTACATCCGCAATCGATGACTCAAGTGAATTATTATGGAAATAATAATTCACTAAGCCAGAAGGTGTTCTGACAAGTATGACTCATGGTTAGCTTGATATTGGGCCTAAAGGGTCACACACATATGGTAGGCATTATGATCAGTAGAGGTTCGGATATGAGATATCCGCCAGAGCCCATATCTTATTGGATATCCAATAAGCCCCTGAATTATTAGATCCTATGGATGAGATCCAATAAGAGCCCACGAGAGATTATTGGATAGAGATCCACTAATCTAAGAGGCTTGGGTAGTTGAATAGAGATCCAATACCCAATAGGGTAGGATCCATTAGGGTTAAGTTGACAAGGGACCTCTATAAATTGGAGGGAATTAGTAGTTCATAGGCTAGAGCCTTTTTGGTTGCCTTCTCCTATTCTCCTCCCCTTCTCCTCCTCAGAGCAGGCCTGGAGTTTTGAGGAGTGTCGTTGTAGCCCTACTATATAGATTACCGCTAGAGAGGAGGCTTGACCTCCTTCACCCTCTCCTCGAGATTAGTAGGGATTCAGGGATATACGATCTCCCTAAGTAACACAATCTTTAATACACGTAGTTTTTTATTTCCTAAATTTATACACCAATCTTCGCACGATGACGAACACATATTTGGGAATTGGAGATTTTGTTTTTTATGTTCTTCCGCTGTGCATGTGATGTCGCCCCCCCAGATTTCCCACCAAGAGCTACTGAGTTGCTGGAACTCATACGTAGTGATGTATATGGTCCTATATCAACTCAGGCCATAGGTGGTTACTCATATTTTAGTACTTTTATTAATGATTTCTCTAGGTACGGATATATGTACTTGATGAAGAACAAGTTTGATACCTTCAATAATTTCAGGGAGTATAAGAATGAAGTGGAGAAAAAAACTGGAAAGAGTGTTAAGACCCTTTGATCAGATCGACGAGGTGAGTACTTAAGTACAAAGTTCACCCAGTTCCTCAAAGACTATGAGATTCTATCCCAATGGATACCTCATTATCCACTTTAGCTCAATGGTGTATTTGAAATGAGGAATCACACACTATTAGATATGGTGTAGTCAATGATGAGTTTCACCGACCTACCCATTTCAATCTGGGGAGACGCCCTACAGACCACAGCTTACCTTCTGCATAGAGTTTTAACTAAATCGGTAGTGTTGACACCATATGAGATATGGAAAGGGAAGAAGCACAATCTTAAGGTTGTTAAGATTTGGGACCACCCTGCCTACATTAAAAGACACAACCCCAATAAGTTAAAATCTAGGATATAGCAGTACAAGTTCATGGGATACCCCAAGGAAACTTATGGGTATTATTTCTATCACCCTGAGGACCAAAAGATCTTTATAGCCAAAAGAGCAGTGTTCCTTGAGAAGGAACACATTCTTGGCGGAGATAGTGGGAGCATTGTAGAGTTGAGCGAGGTCGGAGAACCTAGCTCAAGCACCACTGCACAACTTGATTCTATTTAAGTATTTAGCACACAGGTTCTAACTTTACATAAGTTCGGTAGAGTATACTATCCTCCTAAGAGATATATGAGACATATTAAAGCAGAGGATATTGATAATATTGATCTTCAGACCTATAAAGGAGGCTATTATGAGTATAGACTTTGGGAAGTTACAAAAAGCCATGAATTTTGAGATCGATTCCACGTACTTGTTAGGACTCTAGCTAGGAGAGTACTAATTTAATTTTATTAAAAGGGGCATTCATATAAAACCCACCTAGCCGACCCCTATTAAAGAGGTGAAGAGGTTGGCTAGGGTTAGGGTTAGGGTTAGTTAGAAGGTTGCTTATTAGAGTAGAAAAGTCTTATTAGGAGTTGGATAGAAGTAGGAGTCTTGAGTAGGAGTCCTATTAGGAGTTAGGGTTTAGAGGCCCTATAAATAGTCATGTATTCATCCTCTTTTGATAAATAATAGATGAATCATTTTAATAGCCTTTGAGCAGCAACTTGGAGGATGGAACCCCTATAGAGTTCCAAGGAGGCCGATCCCCTAAAGAGATCAACCCCAAGCTTAGAATCCGTTAGGGTTCTACCACTTGGTATTAGAGCAGCATTCTTGGTGTCTCGCTACCCTTCCACAGTAATCCATTAGCCCTCCACAGCCACCCAAAGCAATTCCCACAATTGCTTAAAAGATCATCGCTGAATTATGCTATCATCTCCACCATCGCGGATCATCCTTTGATCTCCCCATGAATTGTAACAGGTTCTGGTTTCCTACCTTACTACTACTGAAACTTAGTTATCCTTATTCAAAAATCTAGAAAAACAATCGTTCCTATTTTACTGCATAAACTTTTCGTCAGAAAGTTTTTATCTCTTCGACGAAAGACGCACTCCAGAATTCCAACCTCATAGCATAGTTTGTTTGATCTTGTTACCATATTTTTTCTATCCAAATCTCTATAAAATATTTATGACAGCTTTGACACTTCCTAACAGCAAATTTCTCTTTAGTTTAGTCAAAAAATTTCCAATATAAACCATAGATCCTTTACATCCAAACTACTAGATGCATTGCAGAATTCCAAACGCAAAGCACAGATTGTTTGATCTTGCTACTGCATTTTTTCTATCCAAATCTCTACAACATTTTTATAACAGCTTTGACACTTCGTAGCAGCTGATTTCCCTTTGGTTTCATCAAAAAATTCCTAATATAAACTACTGATCTTTTATATCTAATCTGCTAGATGCACTGCAGAATTCCAACTGCATAACATAGTTTATTTGATCTAGCTACTACGTTTTTTCTGTCCAAATCTCTATGAAATTTTTATGCCTGCTTTGACACTTCCTAACAGCAGATTTTCCTTTGGTTTCATAAAAAAATTCTCAATATAAACTACTGACATTTTATGTCTAAACTACTACACTTTAGACGTAAAAATCTGTTGTAGTACCTTTCCATGATCCTCAATCTTTTCGAACCTTCCACCACCCCATGCCATTAACCCATCAACAGAAAAAAGATAGGGACATCTTTGATCTATAAGCATATGCTATAGCTTCTCAAGATCCAATTGATGCCAAATTTGAAGTATGGAAATCTCTGATTGAATCGCAGATTGAATCGCGCTTGGAGGACAAATTGTGTGCTTTGTTTGCAGAATTCAGAATTGGACAACCGCTGAGTCCAACCAAATTTTAGCAAGGAGAGAGTTCAGAGAGGCCTCCAAAGAAGGAGGGATAGCCCTAGGACATGCTTCAGCCATGCATGAGGGTGGACTTCCCATGATGGGAAGGAGACCCAATGGGGTGGATTTCACGTACCAAACATTACTTTCGCTATGGTGGAAATTGCTATCATCTACCTTGAAGGAGATGCTATTCAATGGTATAATTGGCTGGAATACAATCATGGGGCGCTAGCGTGGAATCAATTTAAGAACGCACTACTGAATCGTTTCGGACCTATGGAGTATGAAAATATTGATAGCCAACTCGTAAAGATTCGACAAACCTCTACAATTCAAGAGTACCAATCCAGGTTTGAGAAGCTATCCTACCTTGCTCATGATTGGACTAACTATTAATTATTAGAAACATTCATCGAATGACTCAAACCAGAGATAAAAGGGGAGGTTAAGGCGCGATAGCCCCGTATCGTGACAACTGCGATTTCTTTCACCCGAATACAAGAAGAATGACTCAACCAAGATGCTCAAAGGATGAGAACCTCTCCTAGGCCCATGGCATATAAACCTCCTGCTCCCAACCATCCTTCGCTGCCAAAAAAATTGACAAGAGAAGAACTACGTCACCGATCAACAAAGGGTCTTTGTTGGCATTACGACGAGCCGTGGAACCATGACCATCGCTGCAAAATGGGCCACCTCCTACTGATTGAACCTCTTGAAGATATGGAGGAGGAGGACCAGGAACACTAGAAAGAGGTCACTGATGAAGAACAATAGCCGATCGATATTACGATGCATGCCCTTGCTAGTTATGCGAACCCACAAACGATGAAAGTGGGAGGACTTCTGAAGCAACAACCTATCACCATTCTTATTGACACAAGGAGCACTAATAATTTTATGAACAGCAAGGTTTCTGTCCGAATGGCCTTACCTATCGAGAATTGCAGTAGGTTTGATGTTAAGGTTGCCGACGGATGAATTTTAAAGTGTGATCATAGGTGCCCGCGGGTGAAACTATTGTTGCAGGATCAAGAGATAATTACTAATTTCTTCCTCCATGATGATTATGAGGCCATGATTGGCATTGAATAGCTGATGATATTAGGTGATATTTCCTAGAATTTTATGAAACTAATTATGAAATTTTATAGTAAGGGGAAATAGGTGATACTGCACGGGAAACGTGGGGACGACGTAACGACGATTTGCACACAACGAATGGAAAAGGTTTTGCACAATGCTGTTAGGACCGGAGCGGCACTAAGAGGGGGGGTGAATTAGTGCAGCGGATTAAAACGTCGGTTTTGACAATCTTTCTCACGATAAAAAACCGAACTCGGAAAGCTTAACTTGAATGCGTATTCATGAAGATGTGCAGCAAAGGTAATAAAGTAAGTAGGAAAGTTTGCAGTAAGATAAGCAGCAACAAATAGATGCAAACCAGAGAAGACGATAGTTTATAGTGGTTCGGTCAATCGTGACCTACAGCCGCACCTTGCCTTCCCCTGCCGCAGCGGCCACCGGCATCCACTAATGATCTTCCTTTATGTTAGAGCCCTTGCAGATTCTATACTTGGGGTTGATTTCTTTAGGGGATCGGCCTCCTTGGAACTCTATAGGGGTTCCTCCCTCCAAGTTGCTGCTCAAAGGCTGCAGAAAAGATTCATCTATTGCTTATCAAAAGAAGAGGAATACATGGCTATTTATAGGGCTTCTAAACCCCAACTCCTATGCCACCGCCCAGCCAGGCGGTGCCACCGCCCAGCCAGGCGGTGCCACCGCCCAGCCAGGCGGTGCCACCGCCCAGCCAGGCGGTGCCACCGCCCAGCGCTCGGGTGCTGGGTGGTGCAACCGCCTAGCCAGGAGGTGCCACCGCCCAGCTCTCGGGTGGTGGGCGGTGTAACCTCCCAGCCCAGGCGGTGCCACCGCCTGGCTCTCGGGTGCTAGGCGGTGCAACCGCCCAGTCTGGAGGTTCCACCGCCCGACACTTGGTTTCTTGGTTGGGCTTCAAACTTAGCCCAAACCAAGTCCAAGTTTGGGCCCAGTTGGCCCCTAACCCAGATTTAGGATTAACTCTTAATCCTAATCCTAATTTCAAGTGAACTACATAACTTGAAAACATTATAAGCATGTCTTCAACCGCGAACGTCGAATCTTGTTCCGGCGAGCTTTCGGCGAACTTCCGTCGGTCTTCCGATAAACTCTCGGAAACCATTCTGCGGACTCCCGGCAAGCTCGTAGACTTCACGATTTGATCTTGGCGAGTTCCGATGAGCTTCTTCGGCAAGCTCCGATCTTTCTCGGTGAGCTCCGCGAACTTCTGACGAACCTTTTGGCGAGCTTCCGAAAAACCCTTCGGCAAGCTCCCTACTCATTCTCGGCTAGTTCCGGCAGCATTCCCGACGAACCTTCGGACTTCCGTCGAACTCTCGAACTCCCAACGAATCCTTCGTGCTTGACTCCGGCACTTTGTTTCGCTTTATGTCTTCATCGTTATCGTAGTTAATCCTGCACACACAAGCCAAAACTCTACTCTGATCTAGACAATTATTACAATGCGAATTGACATTTTGTTGCCCGGCACGTCATTGGTTGGCGCTTCGTCTGATTCTTCAGCGCATCGTCCTCTCTTGCGGCTTGTTGCCCAATCGGCGGTTGACCTCCGCAACCCCAATATCCTTGGCGCAATTCTGCTCTTCTTGGCCCGATGCCCGACGTCCGAAGCCTTTTGCCGTCCAATACGTGACATGATCTCCTCCGGCACAATGTCAATTCATCCTGCGTCAACTGTCTAATTCTGATCGAGTAGACCTGCATCACTCACAATGCAATTAAACATCTAAACACAATCAATTAGTTTCATCATCAAAATCCGAGATTCAACAAATGCATGCAGCGGCTTTTTGGTACAACTTAAGTAGCAAACTAAGGGAGAGCTAACAAAATTTGAAAATCCAAATCTACTTGCTTTGCTTGCTGAATTTTCAGATATATTTGACGAACCACACAACCTACCTCCTACCCGTCGGCGTGATCATTGTATACCGATTCCTCCAGGAATACCTCCAGTAAATACTCAGCCATATCAGTATCCACATCTCCAGAAGGATGAAACAGAAAGGATTATAAAAAAGATGCTCAAAACCAGAGTTATTCGGCCAAGTTGCAGCTCCTACTCTTCACCGGTGCTCCTTGTACGAAAGAAGGACGGAACATGGCGAATATGTGTTGATTACCGAGCTCTCAATGGCATAACCATCAAGGACAAATACCCTATTCCAGTAGTAGATGAATTACTTGATGAATTAAATGGAGCACAAGTCTTCACAAAGCTAGACCTTCGATTTGAGTCTCATAAAATACGAGAGTGTAAAAAAAACATACCGAAAACTACCTTTTGAACACACAACAGCCACTATGAAATTTTGGTAATGCCCTTTGGTCTCACCAATGCTCCCTCCACCCTCCAGAGCCTTATGAATGCTGGTTTTCTTTGACGATATCCTTATTTACAGCCCTTCTCTTGAAAGTCATTTTCAACACTTATGACTTGTTTTGACGATTTTGCAAGAACATGTTCTTTTTGTCAAAAAAATAAAGTGTAGCTTTCTTCAATAGAAGGTGAAATATCTTGGGCATATCATATCAGAGGAAGGTATGGTAGTGGAACCCTCCAAAATTGAAGCAATGTAGAACTGACCGACTCCGAGGAACATAAAATCGCTAGGCGGCTTTCTCAGTTTAACAGGCTACTACCGTAAGTTCGTGAAAACCAATGGAAAGATTAGTGCACCCCTTACTTCCTTGCTAAATAAAGATGCTTACCAATAGTCGGACAAAGCCACCACCACCTTCGATGAACTTAAAGCCGCAATGATGACAACGCCCGTACTAGCGCTACCCGACTTCGGCAAGACTTTTGTCATTGAAGTCGATGCCCCTGGAGTCGGAATTGGTGCTATACTAATACAAGATGGCCACCCCCTCGCTTATACTAGTAAGGTAATATCTCCTTCCCATCTCAAGATGACTATTTACGACAAGGAGATGCTTGTGATTGTACATGCGATGACCAAATGGAGACCGTACTTGATCGGGCGACGCTTTCAAATCAAGACTGACCATAAAAGCCTAAAATATTTCTTGGAGCAGAAGATATCTTCCCCCAAGTAGGAAAAATAGGTAACAAAGCTTCTTGGATATGATTATGAAATAATTTACAAAATGGGGAAAGAGAATGTTATTGCAGATGCGCTTTCGCGACTACCCGAGCAAGTTGAATTTTCAGTCATTTCACTTCCGACCGGCAACTTCCTTGAGGATGGCAGGAAGATTTACAAGATCATCTCCAAAGTATTGGCAGATAGAATACAAAAGGTAATACACAAGATTATTCATTCTAATCAGGCTGCTTTCATCAAAGGGAGAAGTATACATCAAAATATCTTGCTTGCTAATGACTTAGTCAAGGATGTGCACTCAAAAGCAAGAGAGACGAAAATATGTTTTAAAGCTGATTTATGGAAAGCCTTTGATTTAGTTAATAGGAAATTTATCTATAGGATGCTCCTTGATATGAACTTCTCACAGCAATGGGTTAATTGGATTCAATGTTGCTTGGAAACTTCAAAGTTTTCGATACTCTTTAATGGCTCACATATTGGTTTTTTTGGGAGCACAAATGGCATTCGACAAGGTGATCCACTCTCCCCATATCTCTTTACTATTGCAATGGAAGGACTTAGTTGTATGTTGGAACATGCAGTCTCGAATGGCAACATTTAGGTACCCAATGCTAGTTCTATTCATATATCACACATAACTTTTGTAGATGATTTACTTATCTTTCTCCAAAATGATCCAACTTCAGTGACGAACCTAGCTACTATTCTGAATGACTTTGGTGTGGTTTCTAGCCTTCAGTTAAATCATGCGAATAGTATAGTCTATATGGGTCCTTGCATTAAGGAAACGGACTTTATAGCACACACTCTAGGGGTTAGTGGGTAGCCTGTCTAGTTCCTTATCTGGGTCTCCCACTCATATCCATTAGCATTCACAAAACCCTTTTTGTCAACCTATCTTGCAAAAAATAAAGAATAGAATTTCCTCCTGGAAAAATAGGCTTCTTTCAAAAGCAGGACGACTTGAACTCATCCG
>LVTN01001294.1:17644-51704 GCA_001649415.1 Musa itinerans
AATTTATAACATGAAATATTTTATAAATCAAGATCTCTTATTTGATCTCTTATGTTTCTCTTTACTATTTACTAAAGAGAAAAATAATCCAATTCATGATCTTGATTTCTCGATATCTGATGCTTGATTTTTTTCTGTGAATTAAGATATTGTAGGTTGTCTTGCTCATCTCAAAAGATGCAAAAATTTTGCCAACTTTCATATATGAAAAACTTGCTGGCTTGCATGTTCTAAACTTGCTATTTACTATCTCGCATTCTTATTCAAAAACTTGCCAGTTTGAACATTATAAAGAAAAGCAAATATGCTAACTTGCACATCTAATAAAATTTACAAATTTACAAAACTCAAAATTGTTGCTAGCTTGCATGTTATAAAATGATGTAAAATTTTGCTAGCTTAGACTTTGCAAATGAAGCAAAAATTGCTAGCTTGAACAATGCAAAGGAAGCAAAAATTGCAAGCTTGCACTTCTCAAAAGAGAAGAAAGAACTAACTAACTTGCATATTCTAAAGTGATGAAAAATTTGCTAAATAGCTAAACTTTCATATTTCTAAAACTTGATAGTTACATTTCTCCTTTTTGTTGATGACAAAAGGGGAGAAGATATGATGACATAATGATCATGCATGGTAGGATGTAATATACTTTGATATTTTGATACCATGATGATTTGAATGATGCAATACTTCAACTTATGATAATGATGCATGCAATGCTATTCATGATGAAATATTGCTTTAACTTTAATTCAACTTGAATTCAAGGTTATATCAATATGGCATATTGATAGGGGGAGTTAAGGTTAACTTCGTCATCAATTGGTTATCATCATCAAAAAGGGGGAGATTGTTGAATCTCGGATTTTGATAATGAAACCAATTGATAGTGTTTATCTGATCTACGCTTTGAGTGACGCAGGAAGCTTCGATCAGGGAGAGACAATTAAAAGCAAGAAGAATCATGTTGGGCCAGAGTGGATCATGTAAGAAGATTGGACGTCTAGCCGGAGGATCAATCGACGTATCGGCAGAAAGCTTCAGGCCATGGGTTTAGGCATCGAGCCAAGATGAGTAGAAATTGTACCAAGGAAATCGGAGTTGCGGAGGTTAATTGGCCGATCAAGCAATAGGTCGCAAGAGAGGACGATGCGTTGAAGATTTATACGAAACACCGATGAACCAATGACATATTGGACAATATTTGATTAGCTTTGTAATAATTGCCTAGATCGAAGTAGGTTTTAGGCGTAATTGGGTTAGAATTAAGCTAACTCAATTAGGGTCCAATTGGGCCCAAGTTTGGGCAGTGTTGGGCCAAGAGAAAGGCCCAAAGAATGACCCAATAGATGGAACCATCAGTGGCATAGTCTTCGAGACTATATCAGGCAATAGTACCGCCCATACACAGTCTCCCAAGCGGTGGTACCGCCTAGTGTCAGTGCTGTAGTCGGAGGTATCGCCCAACACTAGCAGTGGTAGATTCATTAATCTCTCTTTTTTAGAAAAATGGTAAGAAGAAAAGTAGGAGTTCAAAAACAAGATCTTGATTTATAGAGAAATCTCATGTATCAAATATCAAGAAATCAAGATGATGATTTATATAAAAAATATCACAAGTTATAATCAAGAGAAAAATCATCATTTATCTTCAAATCATTCAACTTGTTAAATCAACAAAGTCACTTTTAAGAGATTCATAAAAATGATACAAATAGATTCATCAAAATCAATAAGATAGAGAAAAAGAAATTTTCAAAAAAAAAGAAAATTTTCAAAATTTTCAAAAGCAATATTCAACTTACAGGAAAAAAAAAAGCATGCAATTTTCATGATCATTACTAAAAGGATAAGCATGATTGCTATTTTTTTTACATTTTCATTACATTAATAAACATGTAATTTTTAAGAAAAATAATTTTTCTAAACTAAATTGAAAATAACTCAAGAAAAGAAACTTCAAGTAATTTCAAAGTAACTATGGGCATTTTGATTACCTCATCATCGAAAGCTGTTAATGTTAGGAAAGGGGTCAGAACAAAGAAGGGGTGTGAATTAGTGTAGCGGTAAAATTACGTCGGTTCTGAAAATCTTTTTGTACGTTGAAAACCGAACTCAGAAATGCTTAACTTTGAAAGCGAAGTAAGAGCGTATTGAAGGCAGTTTGTAGTTAATGTAATATGCAGAAAGTAAATGCAAATCAGATTTTATAGTGGTTCAGTCGTCGTGACCTACATCCACTCCGCCAATTTCTCTTCCGTTGATGCCACCGGCATCCACTATCGATATTCCTTCAATAGGCGAAAACCAACCACCTTTTACAACTCAATTCTCCTTTTACCGGGTTTAGGAGATAACCCTTACACCTCCCCACTCACTCCTCTCTCAAACTGTTCTAACACTTAGAACTTTGAGAGGAGCTCACACAAGATTGCAACAGCGTTTCTTTCCTTTTTTACTCTCAATACTTGTGTATGTTAACTAGGGATGAGACGGGTATTTATAGGCTTCAAGTTGATTCAAACTTGGAGCCTAAAACCATCTCATCCCGGGTTTCCTAGGTACGGGCGGTACCACCACTTGCGCTGGGCGATACCACCGCTAGTGTCAGTTTGATACTGACATTGCGCTGGGCGATTATAGATGGGACTCAAAAGAATTGCGTCATAAGGGACGCATTATGCTTATGCCAAATTCTACTTGCATAAAGACCATCCTTCAAGAGATGCATTCTACACCTGTGGCCAGGCACTCTAAGTTTCTTAGAACCTATAAGAGAATTAAGCAAAATTTTTATTGGGTAGGGATGAAAAATATTATTGCTAAATTTATGGCACAATGTGATGTTTGTCAATGACATAAAGGCAAGACAGTAGCAAGTCCCGGAAAGCTACAACCCTTACCCGTCCCAGACTCAATATGGACTGATATATCAATGGACTTCATCAAAGGGCTTCCCTCATCATAAGGAAAAGTTCAAGCAAGGATGAAACAGTAATGTGATCAACACAATGGTGAAAGAGAATTTTTAGTAGGAGATTGGGTCTTCCTACGGCTTCAGCCATACAAGAAAATATCAATCCAGACTAGAGCATCTATAAAGCTTTCACCTCGGTTCTATGGACCCTACCAAATTTTGTAGTGCATCGGAGCAGTAGCATATAGATTGGAATTACTTACGTGCTCCCGAATCCATCTAGTCTTCCATGTCTCGTGTTTAAAGCTCAAGTTGGGACAAAATGAGACAACCCAAAGCTATCTACCAAATATAACTACCCAAGGAGAACTCCAGATCCAGCCGAGTGCCATTATTGATTGACGGATCGTGACTCAATGACGACAACCCAACACTGAAGTACTAATACAATGGGCGAACCTATCAGCAAAAGATGCCACTTGGGAGAACTATGACGACTTTAAGATCAAATTCCCAAAATTCATGGATCGTCAGCCTCGAGGACAAGACTGATTTGAAGAGGGCGGGTCTATTAGGACTCTAGCTAGGAGAGTCCTAATTGAATTTTATTGAAAGGGGCATTCATGAAAAACCCACCTAGCCAACCCCTATTAAAGAGGCGAAGAGGTCGGCTAGGGTTAGGGTTAGTTGGGAGATTGCTTCATAGAATATGAGTCTTATTAGGAGTTGGTTAGAAGTAGGAGTCTTGAGTAGGAGTCCTATTAGGAGTTAGGGTTTAGAAGCCCTATAAATAGTCATGTATTCTTCCTCTTTTGACAAGTAATAGATGAATCTTTTTAGCAGCCTTTGAGTAGCAACTTGGAGGAAGGAACCCCTAAAGAGTTCCAAGGAGGCTGATCCCCCAAAGAGATCAACCCCAAGCTTAGAATCCGTTAGGGTTCTATCAGTACTCTAATAAGTGTTGAATATCATATTTTGATGATAAAATCAATAGTAAATTATTTGACCTAATCTATGCGTTGAGATAAGTGTGCAGGATTAACTATGATAATAGTAAGACATAAGCATGTGTTCTGCCAGAGTCAAGATCGAGACTTCATTGGGAGTTTGAGAGTCCGTCGAAAGTCCGGACGTTCGTCGGAACTCGCCAAGAAGATCATCGTGAAGTCTAGGAGCTTACCGGAAGTCCACCGGAATATTGTCGAGAGATTGTCGAAAGTTCGCCGAAAGATCATCGGAAGAACAATTGACGTACTAGAACTAGAGTGCTTTGTTAAATGTCTTAATTATCATAGTTAGACCATAAATTAAGTTAGGATTGGGAGGTGATCCCATTAACTCAGTTAAGGGCCAACTGGGCCCTTAACAGGACTGAATTGGGCCGGATTAAACATCCCATTCAGCACTTGAAACCATAGCCGGCAGTGGCACCACCAGGGCCAACGGTAGTGTTAGGATCAAGAGCGGCACTAAGAGGGGGGGGGGGGGAATTAGTGCAGCAAAGAAAAGCATTGATTCCAAAAAATATTCGTTTCGATTAAATCCATTTTGGAAAGAAATTGAACTTAAAGGCTTTCATAAAGGTGCAAAGAGGGGGTTAAGGAAGTTTACAGTAATGTTAATTGCACAAATTAAAATGCAAACTAGAATTTAGAGTGGTTCGATTGTTGTGACCTATATCCACTTCTGATTCCTCCTCCGTCGAGGTCACCGGCGTCCACTAATGGTGTTCCTTCAATAGGTGAAGACCAACCACCTCTTTACAGCGCTTGCTCCTTTTCACGGGTTTAGGAGATAGCCCTCACAAGTCTCACAGCTCTCTTGAATGATCTCAACACTTAAAAAGGGATGAGGAGAACTCTTGCACTTTTACAACTCTTTAACACTTCAAAGACTCAAGATTTTTCCAATACTTTCATGTCCTTTTAGGCATAAAGGAGTGGGGTATTTATAGACCCCAAATGGCTTCAGAATTGGAGCCAAAAAGTGTCACATCACTAGATTTCGGGGTACTAGCGATACCATCACCATTATTGGGCGGTACCACCACTTGACACATGACACTAGGTGGTACGACTGCATGGAAGAGCTCGGAGACCGAGCTTTGGTGGTACCACCGCTTGATAGGGGCGGTACCACCGCTTGATAGGGGCGGTACCACCATTGGTAGCATTAACTGCCAGCGATACCATCGCTCAAACCACCTGGGAGACTGGGTCTCCCTGGTGATGCCACCATCGGCCCTGGTAGTGCCACCGTCGGCCATGATTTCAGGTGCTGAATGAGCTATTCAATCCGGCCCAATTCAGCCCTGTTAAGGGCCCAGTTGGCCCCTATCTAAGTTAGTAAGATTACCTCCCATAACTCAACTAATGTACTAACTACGATTAAGGCAAGTTGTCTGGTATGTCGATTTCTCTCGGCAATCCTTCGACGAACTTCTCGGCGAGTCTTCCGGCATGCTTCCAACGAACTCCCAACGAACTCTCGGCAATCTTCCAATGAGCTCTCAGTGATCTTCCAATGAGCTTTCGGCAACGAACTCTCGACGATCTTCCGACGAACTCTCGGCGATCTTCAAATGAGCTCTCGGCGAGCTCCCAATACATCATCCGAATCTTCGATTTCGGCTCATCATCTATTTTATGCCTTACTACTGTCATAGTTAATCCTGCACACTTATCTTAACACATAGATTAGATCAAATAATTTACCAATTGATTTCATCATCAAAATTCAAGATTTAATAATCTCCCCCTTTTTTAAGATGACAACCAATTGGTGAAGTAATTAACCTTAACTCCCCCTATCTATATGCCATACAAACTTGAATTCACAACATTGAATTCAAGCTTTGATTTAGAAATCACATGGATTGTGCATCACCATAATTTCAAGTCATCAAGATATTAAATGCACAATCACTTCATACATAATGAAATGTTTCGGTATAGCCTTTTATCACTCCTTGCATGAAATATCATCATTATTGTATTGTAGTATTCAAAAGTTCACAATATTAAGAATTCGATAATGCATCATTTGTATGATAAAGAGATCATAACATCATAAAGATTTTTAGCATTGAAGAGATCACAACATCATAGAAATTTTCAGCATTAAAGTAAGCACAGAGTTTTAACATCAAAGTAAGCAACATTTTAAGATTACAACATTAAAGTAAACAACATAAGATTACAACATCAAAGTAAGCATAATATAAGAGAGGGATTTCGTCCACTTCTCCCCCTTTGTCATCAGTAAAAAGACATACACAGCTTATTTAAGTGGTGGCAAGTCAAAATGTCTAAACAAGGTATTAAGCTGTTGATGAATCTGTTGCAACTTAGTTAAAATTTGATCTTGATGTTGTTCAAATCTATCTTGACGTTGTTCAAATCGATCCTTTCGAGTCCCTATGTCGTCGATAGATGAGGGGGGGACTTGCTCTGCTGGAGGTGTTGCCTCAAAGAGACCAGTAGGAGGTGATTGATTACCGCTAAATATTAGTGTTTCAGGTTCTGGTTCAGGTGGGAGGGGATCAGTACTTCTAGGTAATCTAGTCTATATCCCATTTCTGAATATACACCTTAATCATCAAAGTAGGTTTCTATATATGACATTAAATCTATCTAGTTTCATAACTTCTTCATCAGGTGGGATAACTATGTCATAAGCAAAGATTAGTCTTGTGATTAGGACACTATATGGAAGCATCATATCCTTTTTTGATAGTTCAATCATATTTTATTGAATGAGGTAGCCAAAATAATTTTCATGTCCTTTCATAATCCAATACATCGTTCCTATTTCCATTTGGTTAACTTCATCATAATGATATTGTTTTGGAATTATAATGCTTATCAAGATGTGATGAAGTAGTTTGGTGTTGAAAGATAATAAATGTTCACAGCTTTTTGGAAGAGTATATAAGTTAGGATTACCGAAGATGGTTCCTAAGGCTTCAGAATAAGTGGTCTCAACTGATTCTTCATCCCATTAGCCTCTAAAATAATAACCTTTTCTTTTTTCGTAATTCCTATTAGATTGCATATCATGTTGAATCTCATATTTTGATGATGACACCAATTGATAAGTGTTTATGATTTAATCTGCGCTTTGAGTGATGCAGGATGCTTTGATTAGGATGAGACAATTAAAGCAGGAAGAATCATGTTGGGCCAGAGGAAAACATGTCAAAAGATTGGACATCGAGCTGGAGGATCGGTCGACGTATCGACAGAAGGCTTCGGGACATGGATTCGAGCATCAGGCCAAGAAGAGCGGATATTGCACCAAGGATATTGGAGTTGTGGAGGTTAACTAGCCGATTGGGCAATAGGCCGCAAGAGAGGACGATGCGCCGAAGAATCGGACGAAGCATCGATGGACCAATGACATGCTAGACAACATGGTTCATGCTTAGTAATAATTATCTAGAATGAAGTGTATTTTTATATATGCAAGATTAACTACAATAGCAAGACATAAAAGAAAATGAAGTCTCGGAGTCAAGAACGTGATTTCGTTGGGAGTTCGAGAGTTCGTCGGAAGTCCGGACGTTCGTTAGAAATTCTGCCGAGAAGTCCAGGAGCTTGCCAAAGAAACTCATTGGAACTCACCAAGAAGATCATTGTGAAGTCCAAGAGCTTGCCGGAACATTGCCGAGAGATCGTCAGAAGTTCGCCGAAAGCTCGCCGGAAGAAACTATACTTATTTTGCTTAGAACATGTCTTAGGAATCGTGGTTAGCACATAATTAGAGTTGGGATTGGGAGGTAATCCCATCAACTCTGTTAGGGGCCAACTAGGCCTAAAGGTGGGCTGGTTTGGGCTAGATTCAAGGCTCAACCAGGATGCTAAATGCTTTGCTGGCAGTGGCACCGCAAGGGCCGATGATGGCACCAACTAGGAAACAACACCCCAGGAATTATGGGCGGTGGTACCGCCATAGTTCAGTCTCCGTGCTCTATCAGGCGGTGGTACCGCCCAGTGTAATGTCAATGTCAGACTAACACTAGCGGTGGTACCGCCCGTACCTAGGAAACCCGGGATGAGATATTTTTAGGCTCCAAGTTTAAATCAACTTGAGACCTATAAATACCCCTCTCATCACTTAACATACACAAGCACAGAGAGTTTAAAAGTGAAGAAATGCTATTGCAATCACTTGAGAAATCTCCTCCTCTAGTCTAAGTTTAGAATTCTATTTAGGAGGAGTGAGTGTTTGTAAAGGTTGACTCCTAAACCTGAGAAAAGGAGAAGAGGGATGTAAGAAGGAGGTTGATTTTCGCCTATTAAAGAAAGATTGATAGTGGATGCCGGAGGCCTCGACGGAAGAGGAATTGGCGAAGTGGACGTAGGTCACGACGACCGAACCACTCTAAACTCTGGTTTGCATTTAATCTTGAGCTATTTACTTTACTGCAAACCACTTTACTTGCTTTACATCCACTACTCTCTTCCGTACGCTTTAAAAGTTATTACCTTTACGAAATGATTTTTCGTCGGAAACAAATTTAATCGCAACAAAGTTTTGAATTGACATAATTTTTACTGCTGCACTAATTCACCCCCTTTTAGTGCCGACCCCTTTCCTAATAGTTGGTATCAGAGCCTCATTTTCTCATTTGGTTTAACACCCAAATGGCTCTTTTCGGCTTTCAAGAGGGTCACTCTCTCATTTGTCCTCCCTTGTTTAATGGGACGGACTCCACATATTGGAAAACTTGAATGAGAGTTTTCTTGCTTTCTTTGGATTTGAACTTATGGAACATTGTCGAATCTGGTTTTCAAAGGTCTTCTCTTCCAATGAACCATTGGAATGATTTAGAGAAGAAGACTTTTTCCTTAAATGCTAGAGTTATGAACGCTCTATTTTATGCTTTAGATAAAACTGAGTTTAATCGGGTTTCTACTTGCAAAATGACTTTCGATATTTGGCACACTCTTGAAATCACACACGAAGGCACAAGTAGGGTTAAGGATTCAAAAGTTAATTTTTTAATGCACGATTTTGAACTATTTCATATGAAACCAAGCGAAACCATTAGAAACATGTACACCCATTTTACGGTTGTCGTCAATAGTTTAAAAGCACTTGGTAGAAGTTTCTCAGATTTTGAACTTATAAATAAAATTTTACGTTCTCTTAATAAGAGTTGGGATCTAAAAGTAACGATAATATAAAAGGCTAAAAACCTAAACAACCTACCACTTGAAGAACTAATTGGGTCTTTAATGACCTACGAAATGACCAATGTGGCACAAAACGAACTTGAGAACAATCTTCCAAAGAACAGGAAGGATTTCAGACTTGGAACAATTGAAGACCACTCGAGCATAAGCTCAAGTGATGGTGAACTTGAACTCATCACTATGAAATTTAAAAGGTACATGAAACAAGAATTAAAATAAAAAATAAACTTAAAAGGAATACAACTACTTGCTTTGAACGCAAGAAGAAGGAAGCAATCTTGGATGAATCAAGCTCATCCCAAGACGAGGAGAAAATCAACAAAGGCGAGGTGACAAACTATGCCTTAATGGCTTTCGATGATGAGGTAATCAAAATAACCTTAATTTACTTTAAAATTACTTAATATTTTTCATGAATTATTTTTAATTTAGTTTATGAAAATTAAATATTTTTTTTGAATTACATGTTTAATGAAAATGCAAAAATAAAATTGGATCATGCTTACCTTTCTAGTGATTTTTGAAAACTACATACTTTATGATAAACAAACAAAATGATTTTGATTGAAAATACTTTATGAAATCATGCTATATGTCTTTAAGAAGCAATAATGTATATCTTGATGATTTTCATATTGATTTTTGATTTTGTTTGAAAATGCCTTATGCTCAATGAAACTATGATTAATGAATATGCTTTATGTTTAATGATTTCTTTGGCTTGTATGCCTTATCATAATAAATGTTTTGAAAATAAATATTTGTATCATGCTTGATGATTTTTATGCATGAGGACTTGATGTAATGATTTGAAATCATATGTTTTGGAATTATGAGTTACACTTTTTGATCTTGATGATTTTTTATCTTTCTGTTTTAAACGTTGATGCATGGTTTTGACATAAGAACAAATATTTAGGCGTGCTAATATAAAGTCAATCACACAAATTGAAACTAAAGAGGTTTAGATATCTTTAAGAATCATTCAACATTATGTTCAACGAAACCCTGCTTGAAGTCTTAATGAAAATATAATGATGATTTGAAAGCATGCTTAATGAGTTTATATTTTGAACTTATGCATGATAATTTTTGTGTTCTTTTGAAAGTTCTTTTTGGTGTTAATGAATGATGCATGGATTTGAAAGAAAAGAACATGCACATATGAAATCAATCAATAAGTTGAAACAAAAGGAGGAAAGCATTTTTCTTGAAAATTTTCTTTTTCTCTATTCTATCAATTTTTCACTGAGAGACTAATAAAATTATTTATGCCATTTTGAATCTGTTAAAAGAAATGTTGAGATTTTGATGATTTTGACGATCCAAATTTGAATAAGTTTTATCAAAATCATAATCTTAGTTTATTAGAATTACTTGATATTTTTTTAATCAAGATCTCTTCTTTATACTCGTACGATTTTGTTGAATCTCGGATTTTGATGATGAAGTCAATTGTAATTTGTTTGAACTAATCTATATGTTGAGAAAAGTGTGCAAGATTAACTACAATAGCAGTAAGACATAAAGCAAGTGTTGTGCCGGAGTCAAGATCGATATCACATTGGGAGTTCGAGAGTTCGTCGGAAGTCCGAACGTTCATTGGAAGTTCTGTCGGAACCAACCAAGAAGTCCAGGAGCTTGCCAAAGAAACTAATTGGAGCTCGCCAAGAAAATCATCGTAAAGTCTGGGAGCTTGCCAAGAAAATCTAACAACGATACCAAATTCATCTTGCTTGTTTCTAAAGACTCATTTAGTACCAATAACTAAATAGTTTTTTGGCCTAGGAACAAGTTTCCATACATCATTTTCCTCAAATTGATTCAACTCTTCTTGCACTATGATAACCCATGAATCATCTTTAAAGGCCTCGTAAATACACTTAGGTACAATTTGAGAAAGAAAAGCGGCGTTGGCACAAAATTTTTTAAGAGAAGAATAAGTTTGAATCCCTTTTAATGTGTCTTCTATGATTCGCTCCTTAGAATGAGCATATACATACTTTTATTCCTTGGGTAAGTATATTTCGGAAGAAGATGCATCCAAGTTGCTATTTGGAGGAGAGAGTTCATTTAAATTCAAAGTATTAAAATCAAGATCATGATCAAACTTATTTTTCTTAGATTTGGAAACTTCATTAAAGACAACATGAATAGACTCTTTTACAACCAAAGTACTTTTGTTAAAGATACGAAATGCTTCTTTAGAAATAGAAGAATAGCTAAGAAAAATTCCTTCATCGGATTTTGCATCAAACTTTCCTAAGGCATCTTTTTTATTCAAGATAAAATATTTACAACAAAAAACTTTAAAATATGAAACATTGAGTTATTTGTTGTTCCACAACTCATAAAGAGTTTTGGAAAGTAATGGTCTTATTAGAACCCTATCCATGACATAGCATGTTATATTTACGGCTCCGGCCCAAAAATATTTGGGTAGGCTATATTCGTTTAATATAGTTCTAGCCATTTTTTGTAAGTTTCTATTCTTTCTTTCTACTACTCCATTTTGTTGAGGATTTCTTAGAGTAGAGAAATTATGGTTGTATCTATTAGATTCAAAAAATTCTTGGAAATCACGGTTTTGAAATTCACCACTGTGATCACTTTGAATTGATGAAATCATAAAACCTTTTTTATTTTGAACAAGTTTACAAAACTTAGAAAAATATCCAAAGTAATCACTTTTGTATACCAAGAAGTAAGTCCAAGTGTATCTACTATAATCGTCCACGATGACAAAGGCGTAATTGCTAACTCCTAGGCTTGATGTAGCAATTGGTCCGAATAAATCTATATGGATTAATTACAATGGCCTAGAGGCACTTATTTGGTTCTTTGGTTTGAAACTACTTTTTATTTGTTTTCCTAGTTGACATGCATCACACACATTGTCTTTAATGAACTTAATATGAGGAATTCCTTTTCCAAGTTCTTTAGATGAGATTTGAGAGATTAGTTTCATACTAGCATGACCTAATCTCCTATGCCAAAGCCAAGTATCGTCATTCAAAACCGAAAAACACATTTCATTACAAAGATCATCAATGTCGATAGTGTATACATTATTTTGTTTTAGAGCAATCATAGATGTGTTTTTGTATGGTTTTTCAATAATGCAAGCATTGGATTCAAATCTAATGATGTATCCTTTATCACACAATTGACTAATGCTCAAAAGGTTATGCTTTAAGCCATTAACTAACAACACATCTTCAATAAAAAAGTTAGATTTGTTACATATGGTTCCTTTGCTAATGAATTTAACCTTGTTGTTATCTCCGAAGGTGACATATACTTTATCTAGGCTAGTGAGCTTAGAGAATTGGATGGATCTCCGGTCATATACCTTGAGCATCCACTCTCAAGATACCATATCTTGCTCCTAGCTTGTAATGGTAAATGTTTCTATAAAAAAGGATGATTTTTAAGTACCCATTTGACCTTAGGTGCCTCAAAAATTGATCAGCTTAACTTATCATTTTACACGGAGTTCTTTACGGTTCATTTAGGAACCCAAATCAAATTATGTGGACTACATTTCTTAAATAGGCATTGATAAGTAATATGTCTAAATTTACAACAAAAGTTATAATTATTTCAAGGTGAAACATGTATGGTTGGACCTTTAACAAAGATGGTTGGATTTTTATGAACATAATTTTTGCTGGCAAGAATCATGGTTAAGGATTTGCTTCATATTTCAAATTTTTTTAAGATTTCATGTAGTTATGAATTTTCCTTTTTAAGCGTTTTTAATTCATCGCATTTTGTACAAAGAGCTAGACTATCATGCTCAATTTTTCAGTCTATCAAAACCACTAACAACAGAGCAGAGAGACATTCTGCAGCCTCTCTGCTCTCTTCTCATGGAATAGAGGAGAAGAGGCATCAGCAATCGGTGGAACAACTCTCCTTCTTCCTTTTGCGCGAACAGAGGAGGGGTTTCTTGTACAAAGAGCTAGACTAATTCATCGCATTTTGTACAAAGAGATAGACTATCATGCTCAATTTTTTAGTCTATCAAAACCACTAACAAGAGAGGAGAGAGGCATTCTGCAGCCTCTCTGCTATCTTCTCAAGGAATAGAGGAGAAGAGGCATCAGCAATTGGTGGAACAACTCTCCTTCTTCCTTTTGCGCGAACAGAGGAGGGGTTTCTTCCTTCTTCTGGGAGGTCTCCTGCTGGGTGATGGAGGCATTCTACAGCCTCTCTGCTCCCTTCTCAAGGAACAGAGGAGAAGAGGCATTAGCATTTGGAGAAGGAGGGAGATCTGCTCTCCGTCTTCCTCTTGAGCGAACAGAGGAGGGAGATCTGCTCTCCATCTTCCAGCGAGATCGGAGAAGGAGAATAGAAGAATCCCTTCCTCTTCTTCTTGAGGAAAGAAGAAACTTCATTGTCCTTCCCCTTCTCATCGAGAAGAAGAGAGCTTGCTATAGGAACAGAGCGTGAAAAGGGGCCCGGCAACTTGAGCGAGGTCGCCTTGTTGAGGCCCTCTGCTCTCCTTCTTCCTCTCCTCAAGAGGAAAAGAGGCACTAGCAAAAGAGGAGAGATCGCACCATCTACTCTCCTTCTTCCTCTTCCCCAAGAATAGGGGAGAAGCAGCAGGCGACCAGTTGGGAGAGGAATCATCGGCGAAGGCAGTGACGGATCAATGACCAATCCTCTCTGCAGCTAGTGGATCTGCGCTCTTCTTCTTGTGGCCGACACTCTTCTTCTTCGCGGAACATCAGGGGAGAGATCGGAGGAAGACTGCTGGAATTACACCCTTTCTATCCTCCTGCTCTACTCGGTGGAACAGAGGAGGGCTTCTTTGGGGGCGGCAACTGCGTAAAGGAGAGTTCCTTCTACCCCCCAAACAAAAGTGAGAAACAAAAGTGAGGTGGGCTAGGTGATAGCGGTGGCGGTTACAACGGAAAGGCTGGGATCGTCGAACTGTGATCTCTCTCTGCAGCCCCTCTTCCCAAGGAACAGGGATCAACTCTACGTGCAACCCCAGCTTGCCATCTTCTCCTTCTCATAAGAGAAACAAAGAAAAAGAGGGCCGGTAGCTCTATATGCTCCTCATCTTCTCGACGAAATACAGGAGAATTTCTTTGGGGGCGGCAAGTGTGTAGCCCTTCCAGTGATAAATTTGTTGCTCCCAACGCTGTAGGGACATGGCAGCGATGGTCCCTGGTGATGGTGGTGGGAGGGTAGATTCGACGGCGAGGCTCCCTACCCTTACCTCTCAAGTTCCTTCGACGAAGTAACATCGAAGTAGGGCACGCTCTAGATCGCGGCCTCCTGCTCTTATTTCCAGTGATCCTCAGCCTTGGACTAGCCTCTTCAAGACTCCGATTAGAAGCCCATACCTCAGTTTGGAATTCTTTGCTCCAGAAGTTCAGGCTGAAAAGAAGATTGCTGTGTACGAGATAGCTGATTCCGCAGAGTTGATTAAGACATGGTTTATGGCGATTGTTGGCTATGTGGTAGGTCTCAAAACATCCTATTTCCCACTATCATCATTTATCAAAAATAGATGGGGAACATCGGCATTTGACCTTCATATGCTGGAGAACGGTTTCTTTGTTTGCAAGCTATACTATGAAGAAAATTTACAATGGGTCCTTGAAAGGTTCTGGTCTATTCACGGCCATCCAATGATTCTACGACGCTAGTCCCCTGATGTCCATTTGGAGTTAGACAGCCTACAGTCTATTCCCTTATGGGTATTATTTCAAGGTCTTCATCTATATCTTTGGAGTCGACGTTTTATTACAAAATTATGCAGCAATTTGGGACAGCCACTCTACATTGACAAAGCAACAACTGTGCAGACGAGATTAGCATTTGCCTGAGCATGTGTACTGGTTTCTTCCGACGAAGATCTCCCTAGTGAGTTTTTTATCGTGATCATGAAGGGAACACTCACAAGGTACATATATCATATTTTTGGAAGCCACAACAACGATGTTAGAGTTGCTTATCTTTTAGTCATGCAAATGAAACTTATCAGCAAACTCCGAGAGCTTGTCAGCAAACTTCGAAACCGATTAATAAGATCTATCGACCACGTCAGGCACCTCATCAACAAAGCGAGCCTCCTCTAGTAGTAATAGAACCGGTGGTGACGAAGACGAGTGCTCGCAGGGACAGCACCGTGGATAAGACAAATCAGGAACTTTATCTCTTCCTATTATGTCGGAGCCTTCCACAATAGAAGTTTCCCTTGGTACTCGTGGACAAGAGAAGCAGAAGTTGGGAATTTCATCTGTTACTCTATTATCGGATCGATCCACAACAGGAACTCCAATATCCACTCAACGTGCCAACCAGGACTTTGTGTCTCAACAAACTCAAGCACTAACAAACATTGCTAGTAAGGATATTCTACCACAACAAACTCGGGCCCAAATAAACCTCGTTAGTAAGGATATTCTACCTTAACTATCTCATGTCCCAACAAATCATACTAACCAAGATATTGTGCCTTAACAATCAGACTACTTGACTCAAGGTATAAAGTTTAAACATTTGATAGTTGTGGATGAAGTGAATAAATATAGAAATAAAGCCTTAAAAGGTAAAGATATTGTGCGAGAGGAAAATGCAAAACCTAAGGATAAGAAAAAGGATGGTACTATCCATTCAAAGTCATAGGATGAATACCTTACATCATTTTCCATTTGTACTTTTTCTGATGAAGATAATCTACTGGAATGTTCGTGGACTTAATAAGCCTGAAAAATGTCAGGAGCTCAATAGAATAATCAAGTCTGCCGTATGTGATATTGCTATTCTCGTGGAAATGAAAATTAAACAATCGCACGTTCTTGCTCAAAAGAATTTAATATGGTTGGACGCAGAATTGTTTACCAATGACTCTAGTGAAACATTTGGAAGAATATGGGTCTTATGGCATCCTAACTCTATTAACGCTTGGTTTATTTCTACTACTGATCAATTCATTCATCTTAAGGTGGAGGACAAAAAGAATGGCTGTCAATTCAATTTCACTAGTATATATGCTTCAAACAGTATGCAAGAAAGAAATATACTATGGACTAATCTGACTATCATTGCAAATGATTGTCGTAATGTGCCTTGGATTGTTCTTGGCGGCTTCAATAATGTTCGATACACAAATGAAAAAGTGGGGGGTAGACAACTTTCCGAAAGTCAACTTCAAAGTTTTAATGATTACATTGACACTACCACATTGATTAATATGAAATCTGTGGTCAATTGGCTCTCTTGGAGTAATCAAGGTGCTACTAACAGAAAAATAATGGCTCGACTTGATAGGTGTTCGATTAATCAAGAATGGTTAACAGTTTACCCTGATTCACTTCTTGAGTATGATGCACCATTGTTTTTGGATCATTCCTCAATGTATATACACGCAGACAATGCAACACCCAAAGGCAAGAAACCATTTAGATTCTTTAACATGTGGAGTACTCATCCTCAATTCCTTGATATTATTAGATTAGCTTGGAATGTTAATATACATGGTTCGCCACCTTACATCTTATGTCAAATGCTCAAAGCCTGTAAAACAGCACTTAAGGAGTGGAATATAAACACCTTTGAAAATATTACCACTTGGGTTCAAATTGGTAGAAAGGAACTAATGGCAATGCAACATGAGTTAGAACTTCAGCCCCAAGATGAAAATCTTATCTACAAAGAGACAGAAGCCAAAAATAACTTCTTGCAAGCCTTAAAGCAGGAGGAAAGTTTTGCAAAGCAAAAGTCTCGATAGCATTGGCTTACTCTAGGGGATTCCAATACTAAGTTTTTCTATGCTTCCATTGCTAGTCGAAGGGCCGTTAATCTTATCAGAAAATGTAGAGACAAATATGGTAATCTTATTGAGAATTTAGATGAGGTTAAAACATACACTAAGCAATTTTTTTATTCCTTACTCAATCAAGCGGTGCAACCTAATAACATTCATGTGGAGCCAACTAGAAAGCTTGATTCAGATGCCATATCAATCCTCAATGCCCCAATTACAGATGATGAAATTGTAAGAGTTGTCTTTAAGTCACCGAAGCACAACAGCCCTGGTCCAGATGGATTTCCAACTAAATTTTACCAAATTGCATGGTCTATTATTGGAAATGATGTGATTAAGGCTTGCTAATATTTTTTCTCTTCAAGTCATATTCTTAGAGAGATGAATTGCACTTTTATTTCTTTAATTCCCAAGAATGCAGGGGCTAATTCACTAGAGAACTATCGACCCATATCATTATGCAACTTTATTTACAAGATCATCTCTAAAGTGTTGGCAGATAGAATGCAAAAAGTAATACACAAGATCATTAGTCCTAATCAGGCTGCTTTCATCAAAGGGAGAAGTATACATCATAATATTCTGCTTGGTAATGACTTGGTCAAGGATCTGCACTCAAAAGCAAGAGAGACGAAAATATGTTTTAAAGCTGATTTACAGAAAGCCTTTGATTCATTTAATCAAAAATTTATATACAAGATGCTCCTTGATATGAACTTCCCATAACAATGGGTTAATTGGATTCAATGTTGCTTAGAAACTCCAAGGTTTTCGATACACTTTAATGGCTCACCTATTGGTTTTTTTGGGAGTACGAATGGCATCCGATAAGGTGATCCACTCTCCCCATATCTCTTTACTATTGCAATAGAAGGACTTAGCTTTATGTTGGAACAGGTAGTCTTGAATGGCAGCATTAAGGTACCCAATGCTGGTTCTATTCATATATCACACATAACTTTTGCATATTATTTACTTATATTTCTCCAGAATGATGCAACTTCAGTGAGGAACCTAGCTACTATTATGAATGACTTTGGTATGTTATATGGCCTTTAGTTAAATCAAGCGAAAAGTAAAGTCTATATGGGTCCTTGCATTAAGGAAAAGGATTTTTGCACACACTCTAGGGGTTAGTGAGGGTAGCTTGTCAGTTCCTTATCTGGGTCTTGCACTTATATCCATTGGCATTCACAAAACCCACTATCAGCCTATCCTGCAAAAAATAAAGAATAGAATTTCCTCCTGGAAAAATAGGCTTCTTTCAAAAGCAGGACGACTTGAACTCATCCGTTCGGTGTTGTACTCTTACTTTATATATTGGTCTAATGCATTTCTTCTACCTGTTGGACTTCTCCAAGATATTGAATGGTTATTAATGAACTTCTTCTAGAATGACATAAATGATAAGGCAATGCATCTGGTAAATTGGGACAGCATCTGCAAACCGAAAGATGAAGGGGGGCTGAACTTGAGAAATATTAGAGATTGGAATAAAGCATGTTTGGTACAACAATTATGGGATCTTTTGCAAAATAAATATTCCTTGTGGTCATATTGAGTTTTTGCTAGGTATCTTTCAAATAAATCAATTTGGGAAATTTCAACAAGAACATACCACTCTGTAGCTTGGAAAGGAATTTTAAAGGCAAGGAATTGGCTAACCAAACACATTTCTTACACAATCTCTTCTAGAACTAGTACTAATATGTGGTACGATCTTTGGATAAATGGGAAGAGTATATTTCAATTATATGGTGACAGAATACGAAAAGACCTTGGGGCTCCCAAAGATTGGAAGGTTTCCGAGTTCATTGCTAACGGTACTTGGTGTCTCCCTAATCCTATTTCTCCTGAAATGTTATCACTTTGGCCGACTATCACAACTATTCCAATTAGGAATAACTCTTCAGATATACTTATTTGGCTTCATGGCAATGGCAAATTTAGTGCCACATCCACATGGAATCAAATCAGGCAAAGAAATAACAAGTGGATCCCAAGCAATTGGACATGGGATCGATCGGGATCACAGAGACATTCCCTATGTACATGGCAGGCCCTTCTTAATAAACTCCTACAATAGACAATATGAAGAGAAGAGATATCTATCATGTTAACAAATGCTCCCTTTGTATGCAACAAGAAGAAACTGTTGACCACATTTATTTTGCTTGTGACTATACTAAATGGATATGGAAGGAGATTCTCCAGCGATTTGAATTCAATAGGCTGCTGCAACCAAACTTGCATCAAGAATTAGGCGACCTCTTGAAATGTTTCGCAAGAAAATTGCCTCTTATATAATTGGCAAAGGTTACTTTCAGATTTGTTATTTGGTAGATGTGGAAGGAGAGGTGTAGCAGAATCTTTGAGTGTCAACACATAAACAATGCTCAGCTCTTGATAGAGATTATGAGAGACTCAAGATCATGCATGGAGCACGATCTCAAAATGGAGCACTTTACACGAAGAGAAAAAGATATTTTTGTCAAATTCAATTTTGCTATTAGCTAAAGATCTTTGGCAAGATGTTAAATACAGTACCCACAGGTAGTCTTGGCATATCTTGACATGTTGGCTATAGTTAGAAGTTAAAGTCTATAGCATTTGTAGTCATAACTACCGCATGTGTACTCAATGAGTTACCTGGCTTCGTCTATGAGTTGTATAGACAAAGCTATTTGTAAAAACTTTACACATAATCAATTTACTTTTACTTACAAAAAAAAACTAACAAGAGAGGCGTACTCCTTTTTTAACAATTTATATTTTTCGCTAACTAATTTATATTCATCGAATAAATCATGAAAAGCGTTTAGAAATTAATCAAAAGATAAACATGCATCTAATGAACTACTTATCTCATCTCCAATAGCCATTAGTGCATAGTGAGCAACTTGCTCGGTGATGGTTTACTCCTCTTCTTCGGATGCACTCGAGTTGTCCTATGTTGCTTTAAGAGCATTCTTCTTTTTTGGTTGTTTCTTCTTTGCTTGGGGACATTCGCTTTTGAAATGTCCTGGCTTCTTGCATTCATAACATATGACTCTTTCATTCTTAGGTTCAAATTTAATTTTAGTATCATTTTTAAATTTATTTCTTTTTATGATTTTTTTAAACTTTCTTATTAAGAGTGGCAAGTCATCATCAAGGTCCTTATCACTTGAATTTTCTTTCAAGTGGTCTTCTTGAGTTCTTAGTGACATATCCTTCCTATTATTTGGAAGGTTATTCTCAAGCTCTTCATGAGCATTATAAGTCATCTCATAGGTCATTAGTAATCCGATTAGTTCTTCGAGAGGAAAGTTATTTAAATTCTTAGCCTCTTGAATGGCCATTACTTTAGGATCCTAACTCATTAGAAGTGATCTTAAGATTTTATTAACAAGTTCAAAATTTTAGAAACTTTTACCAAGTCTTTTTAGACCATTGACGACATCCGTAAATCGGGTGTACATGTCTCCAATGGTCTCACTCGGTTTCATCCGAAACAACTCATAAGTATACACTAAAAGATTAATTTTTGACTTTTTCACTCTACTAGTACCTTCTTGAGTCGCTTTGAGTGTGTACCAAATATCAAAAGCCGTTTCACAAATAGACACATGATTGAACTCGTTTTTATCTAAAACATAAAACAAAGCATTCATAGCTTTAGCGTTTAAAGTAAAAGTCTTCTTCTCCAACTCATTCCAATCGTTCATTGGAAGAGAAGACTTTTGAAACCCATTTTCTACAATATTACATAATTTAAAATCAATTGAAATTAGGAAGATCCTCATTCTAGTCTTCCAATATGTGTAATCCATCCCATTGAATATGGGCAGACGTGTAATTGAATGACCCTCTTGGTTGCTAGCAAATGCCATCTCTCTTTGGTTTTAAACCAAATGAGAGTGACCAAGCTCTAATACCAATTGTTAGGATCAAGAGTGGCACTAAGAGGGGGGGGGGGTGAATTAGTGCAGCGAAGAAAAGTGTTGATTCCAAAAAATATTCGTTTCTATTCAATCCATTTTAGAAAGAAATTAAACTTGAAAACTTTTGTAAAATTGCAAGGAGGAGTTTAAGAAAGTTTGTAGTAATGTAAATTACACAAATTGAAAAGCAAACCAGAATTTTGAGTGGTTCGGTCATTGTGACCTACATCCACTTCTGATTCCTCCTTCGACGAGGTCACCGGCATCCACTAATGGTCTTCCTTTAAGAGGCAAAGACTAACCACCTCTTTACAGTGCTTTCTCCCTTTCACGGGTTTAGGAGATAACCCTTATAAGTCTCGCACCTCTCTTGAATGATCTCAACTACTTAGAAAGGGAGGACTCTAGCACTTTTACAACTCTTTAACACTTCAAAGACTCAAAATTTTTTAAATACTTTTATAGACCCCAAATGACTTCAGATTTAGAGCCAAAATGTGTCACATCCTTAGATTTTGGGGTACTGGCGATACCACCATCATTATTGGGTGGTACCACCACTTAACACCTAACACGGGGCGGTACCACCGCCCAGCCTGCACGGTACCACCGCCTGACAGAGCTAGGAGACCGAGCTCTAGTGGTACCACCGCTTGACAAGGGTGGTACCATCGTTGGCAACATTAATTGTCGGTGGTACCACCGCCCAGTCTAGGGGGTACCATCGCCCAGACCACTTGGGAGACTTGGTCTCCCAAGCGATGCCACCACTAGCCTTAGCGATGCCACCGCCAGCCATGATTTCAGGTGCTAAATGGGTTCAATCTGGCCCAATTCAGCCTTGTTAAGGGCCCAGTTGGCCCCTATCTGAGTTAGTGGGATTACCTCCAAATTCTAACTCAACTAATGTACTAACTATAATTAAGGCAAGCAATTAGTCTGGTATGTCGATTTCTCTCGGCGATCCTCCGGCGAACTTCTCGGTGAGTCTTCCGGCGTGCTTTTGGCAAACTCCCAACGAACTCTCGGCAATCTTTTGATGAGCTCTTGGTGATCTTCCAATGAGTTTCCGGCGATGAACTCTCGGTGATCTTCCGATAAACTCTCGGCAATCTTCAAACGAGCTCTTGGCGAGCTCCCAGTACATCATCTGAATCTTCGATTCTGGCTCATCATCTGCTTTACGCTTTACTATTATCGTAGTTAATCCTGTATACTTATCTCAACACATAGATTAGATTAAACAATTTATTAATTGATTTCATCATCAAAATTCGAGATTCAACAAGTGGCACTGCCTAGGACTCGATCTCCCAGGTGTTCTGGGTGGTGGTAACGCCCAAACTAGGCGGTGGTACCACTGGCAGTTAATGCTGCTAGCGGTGGTACCGCCCTTGTCAGGCGATGGTATCGCTAGAGCTCGATCTCTGATCTCTGTCAGGCGGTCATACCACCCAGTGTCTGGTGTCAAGTGGTGGTACCGCCAGTACCCCGAAATCTAGGGATGTGACACTTTTTGGCTCCAATTCTAGAGTCATTAGGGCCTATAAATACCCCACCCTTCTCTGTATGAAAGGAAATGGAAGTGTTAACATATTCTTGAATTTCTAAGGTGTTAAAGTATTGTAAAAGTGAGAAGAGTCCTCCCCTCCCTCTCTTAGCTTTGTAACCATCCAAGAAAGAGGAGTGAGTCTTGTAAGGGTTATCTCCTCAACCCGGTAAAAGGAGAAAGAGTTGTAAAAGGTGGATGGTCTTCGCATATTGAAGTAAGGCCATTAGTAGATATTGGTGACCTCGTAGAGGAGGAATCCGAAGTGGCTGTGTTAGGAACGAGTCAGCATTAAGAGGGGGGGTGAATTAGTGTAGTGGTAAAAACGTTAGTTTGAAAAATCTTCGTACGATTGAAACTAATCAGAAATATGTTTAACTTAAAAACACTTACGTAAGCATGTAATGAGGAAGTAGAGCAGTGAGAGTAAAGGAGGGTAGTTTACAGTAAATGTAAATTGCAAGAAGTAAATGCAAATCGAGTTATAGTGGTTCGGTCGTCGTGACCTACATCCACTCCACCGATTCCTCTTCCGTCAAGGCCACCGGCATCTACTAACGATCTTTCTTTAATAGACGAAGATCAACCTCCTTCTTACAACTCTATTCTGCTTTTGTAGGCTTAGGAGAGAACCTTTACACCCCCCTTTTTACAAAGCTTCCCTCACACTCTCCCTTAGAATGATCTCTAAACTTTAGGAGGAGGGACTCTATACTTTACAAAGGTTTTCAACTCTAGAAACATAGAGTTTTTATTTACTTTTCTTGCTACTCCATGTAAGAATAGCCAGCATATTTATAGATCCTAAATGACTTTAAAACTTGGAGCCAAAATTCAAATCCCCGAAATTTTGGGATACATGCAATACCACCGCCTGCTTTAGGTAGTACCACCACCTGCAACTTGACACTGGGTGGTACCACCACCCAGTCTGATGGTACCACTGCCTGACAGTCTCTCGGAAACTATGTCTGGGTGGTACCACCACCTGACACATTCTCGGAGACTATGCTATGACGGTTTCACTTGTTTGGTCACTGTTTGGGCCTTTCTCTTGTCCCAACACAACCCAAACTTCGGCCCAACTATCTCCTAATTGGGTTGGCCTAATTCTAATCCTAATTATATGCTAACTATAAAATTTAAGGCATACACTAAGCAAATTCGGTCCGATTAATCTAGGTTTCTTTCGACGAGCTTCCAATGATCTTCTGGCGAACTTCCGACAATCTCTCGGTAATGTTCCAACTGACTCCCGACAAGCTCCTAGACTTCACAATGATCTTCTTAGTAAGTTCCGATGAGCTTCTTCGGCAAGCTCCTGGACTTCTTAATCAATTCCGGCAGAACTTCTGATGAACTTCCGGACTTCCAACGAACTTCCGGACTTCTGACAAACTGTCGAACTCTCAATGATATCTCGTTCTTGACTCTGGGACTTCATTTGCTTTATACCTTGATCGCTATCATAGTTAATCCTGCACAATTAAAACCTACTTCGATCTAGACAATTATTACCAAGCTCGAATCATGTTGTCCAGCATATCATTGGTTCATCGACGCTTTGTCTGATTCTTCGACGCATCATCCTCTCTTGTAGCTTACTGCCCAATCGGCTAGTTGACCTCCGCAACTCGGATTTCCTTGGGGCAATTTTTGCTCTTCTTGGCCCAATGCCTGAATCCTTGGCCCGAAGCCTTCTATCAATACATCGACCGATCCTTCGGCTCAACGTCCAATCTTCTGACATATTTTCCTCCGGCCCAACATGATTCTTCCTGCTTTAATTGTCTCTCCCTGATCGAAGCTTCCTGCGTTACTCAAAATGCATATCAAATTATAAACACTTATTAGTTGGTTTTATTATCAAATTTTGAGATTCAATAATCTCCCCTTTTGATAATGACAACTAATTAATGATAGAGTTAACCTTAACTCTCAATGTGCCATATTAATAAAACTCTTGGATTTAAAAATTCAAGCAATATATTATCATAAACTTATGCATAACATCATACTTCTCCTCCTTTGTCATCAACAAAAAGGAGAAGTGCAACTATCAAGTTTTTAGACATACAAGTTCAAATAGTTGCATAATAAACATAATCTTTAGTTTTATTATCATGCAAGCTAGCAAAAATTTTGAGTTTTACATGATTGTAAACTTTGCTAGATCTGCAGGTTAGCTTACGATGTTCAAACTAGCAAGTTTTTGAAATGTACAAGATAGCATCATTTTTGCATCTTCTTGAAATGTGTAACTTAGCAAACATTACTTCTCTTAAGTTTTGTAAGATATTCTTGCTTCACTTTTGAGATGAGCAAGCTAGCAAGTTTGCCTCTCTTTGCGATATGCATGTTTGCAATCTTTCCTTCTCTTTTTGAGGTATGCAAGTTTGCAAGGAATTTTAGCAAGTTTTACATCATGCAAACTAGCAAATTTTAGATGTTTAAGAAGCAACTTATTTCTTCTCTTTTGAGAAGTGCACACTTAGCAATTCTTTCTCCCCCTTGTTGAATCTCGGATTTTGATGATGAAGTCAATTATAAATTGTATGATCTAATCTATATATTGAGAAAAGTGTGTAGGATTAACTGCAATAGTAGTAAGACATAAAGCAAGTGTTGTGCTGGAGTCAAGATCGAGATCTCGTTGGGAGTTCAAGAGTTCATCGGAAGTCCGAACGTTTGTCAAAAGTTCTATTGGAACCAACCGAGAAGTCCAAGATCTTGCCAAAGAAGCTTGTAATAACTTGCCCAAAAGATCCTCATAAAGTCTAGGAGCTTGCCGGGAGTGTGCCGAAACATTGCTGAGAGTTCGTCAGATGATCGCCGGAAGTTCACCGGAAGCTCGCCAGAAGAGCAATTGACACACTAGAACAAGAAGTGCTATGATTATGTCTTAGTTATTATAGTTAGATCGTAAATTAAGTTAGGATTGGGAGGTAATCCCATTAACCTAATTAGGGGCTAATTGGGCCCTTAATAGGGCTGAATTTGGTCAAATTGAGCAGCCCATTCAGCACCTGAAATCTTGGCCGGGGGTGGCACCGCTTGGAAGATAGTGTCCCGGGTTGTTTGGGTGGTGGTACCGCCCAGATTGAGCGGTGGTACCGCTGGTAGTGAATGCTGCCAGTAGTGGTACCATCCCAATCAAACGGTGGTACCACCTAGTGTCAGACCAATGGCGGTGGTACCGTTAGTACCCATAAATCTAGGGATGTGATACTTTTTGCTCTAATTTTGAAGCTATTGGGGCCTATAAAAACTCCACCATTTTTTGCATGAAAGGGCACGAAAGTGTTTAACATATTCTTGAATCTCTAAGATGTTAAGTGTTGTCAAAGTGAGAAAGAGTCCTCCCCTCCCTTTCTTCTTGCACTTTTACAATAGCTTTTAAATTCAATTTCTCTCTGAAACGGATTGTATCAAAATATTTTTCGTCGGAATCGGTATCAATCGAAACAAAGACTTTTGAAATTGGGAAAGTTTTCCACTGCACTAATTCACCCTCCCCTCTTAGTGTCGCTCTTGATCCTAACACCCTTTATCATTGGCAAAAAGAGGGGAATAACAATATAATAGTGTAATTCATTTCCCTTTACTACAATCTTCAAATGATGACAAGGATAAATAACAAAGATGAAAAATTAAGTCATGAATGTCAAAATAATTTTTCATCATGAATATTATATCGTTGCATGCATCATTATCATAAGTTGAAGTATTGCATGCATAATACCAAATCATCAGGTATATTTTTAAAATATAAAATCATCATTACATGCATGATTCCAAATCATCATTCATAATTACATAAATATTCCAATCATTATTTCAATTATAAAAAATGAAAGATCAAGTCTAAAATTCAAGAAATCAAGATCATGATCCGAAAAATGTATAAGAAGAATATAAGAAGAATTTATACATTTGAGAACTCTAACATGTCTAAGTTTATCATTCAAGCTAGCAAATTTGGTTTTCTTGAGATGCTAGTTATTTTCTTTCCCCCTTTTGTCATTGTAAATAAGAAAGAAGAAGGGAAGAATATAATGGTGTAAATGTTCAAGTCATCACAAAAATACAAAGGTGTAATATGAAAATCATGACATGAAAGATATTAATATCAAATCATGAATGCCACAAGACATGATTTATTTCAACAAATCTTTTCTTTTTATAAATGACAAAAAAGAAACATAGGAGATCAAATAATATAATATCTTGATTCATGCATAACAAATCTCAAGTTATAAATCTCAAAAAATCAAGATGAAGCTCATTCAAAATGAAATCGTCAAATCATCAAAACTACTTTTAAGAGATTCAAAATGGCATAAATAACTTTATCAATCTCTTAGTGAAAAATTGATAAGATAGAGAAAAAGAAATTTTCAAGAAAAATGCTTTTCTCTTTTTAGTTGTTTCAATTCATGTGATTTATTTCATATAAGTATACTCAAATTTTTTGTATGAAAACCATATATCATAGTTTAAAGTTGAAAAAGCCACTTTCATTACGGTAAAAATCAATAATCCATAAATTGCAAGAATCATCATGCATAATTTCGAAAGATAAACTCATTAAGCATGATTTCATTGAACATAAGGCATCTTCAATTAAAATTGAAAAGCAATATAGAAATCAACATGATACACATTATTTCTTTTTAAACACATGCATAAGATTAATCTTACTAGGTGTACAAGCATTAGATAAACATTTTGTTGTATTTTCATAAAACATGCAATTGCCATTATCATTTTTAAAATTACTAGCATGATCCCAAATTTTTAACATTTTCATTACATCATCAAACATGCAATTTTCAAAAAACATTTATATATAATTTTTCTAAACTAAATTAAAAATAACTTGTGAAAAACATCAAGTAATTTCAAAGTAAACTAAGGGGATTTAATTACCTCGTCGTCGAAACTCGTTAAGGCGTAGTTTGTCACCTCGACTTTGTTGATTTTCTCCTCATCTTCGGATGAGCTTGATTCATCCCAAAGTACTTCCTTCTTCTTGTGTTCAGAGCAAGTAGTTACGTTCTTTTTAAGTTTATTTTTGTTCTTCAATTCTTGTTTCATGAACTTTTTAAATTTCATAGTGAGGAGTTTAAGTTCACCATCACTTGAGCTTATGCTCGTGTGGTCTTTAATTGTTCTAAGTCCAAAATCCTTCCTATTCTTTAGAAGGCTGTTCTGATGTTCGTTTTGTGCCATACAACTCATTTCATGGGTTATTAAAGACCCGATTAGTTCTTCGAGTGAAAAAGTATTTAAATCCTTAGCCTCTTGAATGACTGTTACTTTAGAGTCCCAATTTTTAGAAAGAGATCGTAAGACTTTATTAACTAGTTCAAAATTCAAAAAACATTTGTCAAGAGTTTTTAAACTTTTGATGACATCCGTAAAACGGGTGTATATGTCAACAATGGTTTTGCTTGGTTTCATATGAAACAATTTAAAATCTGTTAGGATCAAGAGCGGCACTAAGAGGGGGGGTGAATTAGTGTAATGAAAAAATAGTTGATTTCGAAAAAATATTCATTTCAATTTAATCCATTTTGGAGATAAATTAAACTTGAAAGCTTTTGTAGAAATACTAAGAGAAGGTTAAGAAAGTTTGCAATAATGTAAATTACACAAATAGAAAGGCAAACTAGAATTCAGAGTGGTTCAGTCGAAGTGACCTACATCCACTTTCGAATTCCTCCTCCATCGAGGTCATCGACGTCCACTAATGGCATTCATTCAATAAGCGAAGACCAGCCACCTTTTTTAACGCTTTCTCCTTTTCACAGGGTTAGGAGATAACCCTTATAAGTCTCACACCTCTCTCGAATGATCTCAACACTTAGAAAGGGAGGAGGAGGACTTTAGCACTTTTTATAATACTTTAACACTCAAGAGTTTAGGATTACGCCAATGCTTTTCGTACCCTTTCATACAGAAAAGGGTGGGATATTTATAAGCCCCAATTGGCTTTTGAATTGGAGCCAAAAAGTGTCACTTCCCCGATTTTCGGGGTACTGGCGGTACCACCACTATTATTAGGTCGTACCACCACCTGACACCTGACACTAGGCAGTACCACCACCCAGTTTGGGCGGTATGACCACCTGACAGAGCTCGGAGACCGAGCTTTGGTGGTACCACCGTTGGCAGCATTAACTACATGAGGTACCACCACCCAAACCACCTAGGAGACTGAGTCACCAAGCGGTGCCACCGCTGGCCGTGATTTTAGATACTGAATGGGTTGTCCAATCCGGCCCAATTCAATCCTGTTAAGGGCCCTGTTGGCCCCTAACTAAGTTAGTGGGATCACCTCCTAATCATAACTCAATTTACGGTTCTAACTATGATTAAGGCAAGCAATTAGTCTGGTATGTCGATCTTTCCCTCGGTGAGTCTTCCGGCGTGCCTCCGGCTCACTTTTGGTAGGCTTTCGACTCACTTCCAGCGAACTCCCGATGAACTTTTGGTGACGAACTCTTGGCGATCTTCCGACAAGCTCTCGGCGATCTTCAGATGAGCTCTCGGTAAGCTCCAAATATATCGTCCGAATCTTTGACTTCAGTCCATCATTTGCTTTACGCCTTATCGCTATCGTAGTTAATTCTGCACACTTATCTCAACATATAGATTAGGTCAAATAATTTACCAATTGATTTCATCATCAAAATCCAAGATTCAACAATCTCCCCCTTTTTGATGATGACAAGCAATTGGTGAAGGAGTTAACCTTAACTCCCCCTATCTATATGCCATACTTGAGAAAATATAAACTTGAATTCACAACCTTGAATTCAAGCTTTGATCGAAATTAGAAATATTGTGCATCATCATAATTTTAGGTTATCAAGATATTTAAATGCATAACCACTTCATGCATGATAAAATGTTTTGGCATAGCCTTTCATCACTACTTGCATGTGGTATTATTATTATTGTATTGTAGCACGAAAAGGTTGATAATCTTAAGCATCCGAATTGCATCATGTATGATTTAAAAATTCTCAGTATTTAAAAGAGATCATAATCATCAAAGAAATTTTTCAGCATCAAAGTAAGCATGATATTGCATCATTGTATGATAACATGCTCATCATTTTAAAGAGATCACAACATCATAGAAATTAAAGCACGGAATTTTAGCATCATTTTAAGTTTACAACATCAAGGTAAACAACATAGGATTACAACATCAAAGTAAGCAGAGTAAAAGAGAGGGATTTCGTCCACTTCTCCCCCTTTATCATAGCAAAAAGACATAACTATTTAGGTGGTGGCAAGTCAAAATATCTAAACAAGGTATTAAGTTATTGATGAATCTGCTATAACTCAGTTAAAATTTGATCTTGGTGTTGTTCAAGTCGATCTTGATGTTGTTCGAATTAATCCATTCGAGTCCCTATGTCATCGATAGATTAAGGAGGTGCTTGCTCTATTAGAGGTGTTGCCTCATAGGGACCAGTTGGAGGAGATTGATTACCCCTAAAAATTGGTGTTTCAGGTTTTGGTTCAGGTGGGAGGGGACCAGTCCTTCTAGGTAGTCTAGTCCATATCTCATTTCTGAATATATACCTCAACCGTCGAAGTATGTTTCTATTTATGACATTGAATCTATTTAGTTTCATAACTTCGTCAAGTGGGATAGCTATGTTGTAAGCATGGATTAGTCTTGTGATCAGGCCACTATATGGAAGCATAATATCCTTTTTTGATAGTTCAATAATGTTTTGTTAGATTAGGTAATCAAAACAATTGTTATTTCCCTTCATAATTCGATACATGGTACCTAATTCCATTTGGCTTAATTCATCATGATGATATTGTTTTAGGATAATAATACTTATTAGGATATGATGAATTATTTTGATGCTTAAAGGTAGTAAATGTTCATAGCTTTTTGGAAGAGTAGTTAAATTAGGATTACCAAAAATCATTTTTAAGGCATTAGTATAAGTAGTCCCAACTGATTATTCATCCAATTGTCCTCTATAATAACACCCTTTTTTTTCCGTAATTCCTACAAGGTTGCAAATTATGCTATCCGTAATGGGTATATCATCTCCTAAGAGATAGATAGATACCCTTTTATTTTCATCTGCATGTAAATTATTGTAAAATAGCCTAGCAAGTCTAGGGTGGTAGATAGGTTCATTTATTTGAAGGATTGGGAGAATGTCTAGATTAGCAAACCATTGAATAGGTTCTAAATCATTTAATTCCTCTAAATCAACATATTTATCCTTATGAATATTTTTAGACTCTATGGATGAAAATTTAAGGGCATGTTGATGAGAATCGAAAAGTAGGGAGTCATAGTTTTCATCTAATCTCCTCTTCCCTTTTGTAACATCTTCCATTTGAAAAAAAAAAAATTTATATATGCTTGTTTGTAAATATGAGGATTAACTAATAATTCTTTTATATTAAATAATTTTATATTAGAAATTTGATATAATTTATGAAAGATTCAGATTTAAGTTAGAGAAAAAAAAAATATGGTGGACATGTGTCACTAGCTAACCTAAGTGTAGTGCCACTCATGTTGGTTCTTTGGATGACACATAAGCCCCTTTCATGCATGCACGACACCTTAAAACCCTTGTATTAACCAAATCCAAGTAATTAGAGTAATTAGATGAGAGAATAAAGAAAGAAAACTTAAGTTTCTGCAACCAATGTTAGTTTGAGAAGAAGAAGAAGAAGAAGAAGAGGAAGAGGAAGCTTTGCTAGAGGTTTTGCATCAACTCCCCACATTTGGGAATCAAACGCTTCTAAGGAAAGTGTTTTAACCTCTTCCTACAGGATTTTTGATCTCTAATTTCATCTTAAATCTGAAAATTTTGAAAGATTTCAGCTGAGAACCAGACATTTCTTTATTTTTGATACAAAGCCATGAATCTGTAATTTTTTGGAAATCTGACCTCTATGCATTGTTTTGGACCTAACATTTAGAACTAAACTCTGATTTCTGCAAAGCCTAATCCATTTGAAAATAGACTAAAAAAGCTTTATTTTGATTCTTATAATGAGTTATTTGGAGTTTAAATGCTTACTAAGACTTCTGTTTCAATTAACCCTACAGATTCTGCAAACTAGGGACTGTAATTTCTGACCTCTTATTGCTTAACTACCTATAACTTTTTGTTGGAAACTCATATTCATGTAAAGTATGATTTATTGGAAACAAACTCAAAATAATTTCTGTCCTTACCTGATTTAAAATTTTTGGAGTACAATTGCAAACTGAAACATCTATTTTCATCGACCCTATGGATTCAGTAAAACAGAGCTGATGTTTGCCTAAAACTAGATTGACACAAATTTCGAATGACACCTATTTTGTATAAATTGGAGCATAATTGGTTATCAAAATAATTCATACAATCTGCCTCTCAAATTCTGCCAGAATCAAGCTTTGGTCGATTTCGCCTCTTATTGTTTCTTCTCTATGGAAATTGATTTTGGCAAAAACCCTTACTTCAGTTGAGCTTTACATTATTGCCTTAAATTCTTGTATACTTTTGTCCTTCAATTATTTTTACACCTGCGGCTATCATGTAAAGTTCATGTTTGCATTGCAATGATTCGTATAGGCATATGCATTCCGTTATTCCGCATGTGTTTCCGATATGTACCAACCTTATTATTCACAATGCCCTTTTGTACTCCGGTGTTTGTGGGATTATCTAGACCTTTGCCAGAAATGGTAAAGGGATTATTTGGACCTTTGCTAGAAATAGTAAAAGGATTGTCTAGACCTTTGCTAGAAATGGTAAAGGGTATGTGCTTAGAGCTCTCGATGCTTTAGATTATGTTTGAGATCCCACTTCACCTTCTATCTGTTTGATATGATATCCAAAGCTTTGGTTATATGCTTCTATGTGTGCTTTGGATAAGAATGAAATGTATGCAACATCAAATGCGACGTTTGAGCTTCTATTTCGTATTTATTCTTTGATATATTCTGAAATGCTTCTTATGCTTCCGAAACATTTTCATATGCTATTGATACATTCTGAAGCATTTTATCCGCCATTGATATGTTCCGAACTGTTTCATATGCCATTGATATCCGAAATGCTCCTTACGTCTTTGATATACTTTGAAATATACCATATGCCATGGATATGCTCCTTCTGCCAATGATATACTCCAATTAGCTCTTACTCCATTAATATGAATAAAACATGCTTTGAATAAAATGACATTGTAACTCTGGATTTGTCGAGTGGCTATCTTTGAACTCTTGTATCTCTACCTTATATTTCCAAACCTTATTTGTTCGAAACTGTCCTCTTTGCTATGGATATGTTAGTCACTTGTTAAGCTATATGTGCTCACCCTGTTGCTATATAAATTTTTCAGGATAGCTTGTCGCTCGCTAAAATATTTAAATTGAGCTACGATAGTGGAAAGCTAGAAAACTTTGGGCAAACCTTTAGTGGATGATATGTTTTATTATATAAGTACACTTGATTTCTAATGAAATGTTTATGGTAAATATGAATTTATAAATTTTATAAATGTTTGAAAAGTACCTCTCATGTCAGGATTTTGGGAATGTTAAGTTTAAATTGTGAAATGATAAAAACATATGGTACATGTTGGTTTTGTGATTGTATAGATTGCCAGGCTTATGGATTTATGATGTGTTTATGGTTTAGTTGAGTTGGCTTTGGATTTTGTGAATCATTAAGTGATATGATAGTATGATTATAAACTGCATAGGTTTTACGAATTGTGGATTATATAAGTGAATTTTGACTTGAGTGTTTTCGTAGTGGCCTTAAATGTGTGATTGGATCTTGGAATGTATTATTGAATTATAATATTATCAATTTTGAGTTAGGTTCACACCTCCTAAATGAGGATTAAATTTAAGGGGGGCGTGACACCTTTGTCTCTAGATGATCTTCTAAAACTCATAGAGACTACAACTATGTAGACAAAAATAAGTTATACAAAGGGGAAATCAATTTGGTTTAGTGATTACCTTAGTAGTTTTTCCTTCTTTGGATTTCCAAAAGGATGTTGGAGATTGATCCTTGATTTAGCAAAAAGTGGGGAATTTTTTTGAGTTGCTAGAGGGAGAGCAAGAGATTTAAGAGTTTTGGGGCACTTAGGAGAGTTGTTGAATGAGTTGGGGTTGGTTTTACTGTCGGCCCTAACTTATTCTTTATATAGGGTAGTTGCAGGTAATGGCACCGCTAGCTGGGTGGTGCTACCGCCTACAACCCATTACAATTGGCGGTGGTACTGCTAGCTAGGCGGTGCTACTGTAACATCCCCCATTTTTAAAAATTTAGTAAAGGCTTATTTGTAAATATGAGGATTATTTAATAATTTTTTTTATATTAAATGATATTATATTAAAAGTTTATGGTTAGGGACCTAAGAGTAAATATTAGAAATTTAATATAATTTATGAAAGATTCAAATTTAAGTTAAAAAAAAAAAGGGTGGACATGTGTCACTAGCTAACCTAAGGTTGGTGCCACCTATGTTTGCTCTAAGGATGACACCTAGGTTTCTTTCATGCATGCTTGCCACCTTGCAAGCCTTGTATTAGCTAAAACTAATGCAATTAAAGAAGAAACTAAGGGAAATCTTAACTAAAGGAGGAAAACTTAGCTGCAGCCAGCGTGAGTTTAAGAAGATAAG
>LVTN01001295.1:0-11939 GCA_001649415.1 Musa itinerans
ATACAAATACGCTTTCAAGTTAAACACTTCCTAGTTCAACGTTTATCGTACGAAAGATTTGTCAAAACCGATGTTTTAATCCGCTGCACTAATTCACCCCCCCCCCCTCTTAGTGCCGCTCCGGTCCTAACAGGTACCACCTTGTCAAGCGGTGGTACCCCCAGAGCTCAATCTCCGAAGCTCTATCAGGCAGTCATACCACCCAGACTGAGTGGTGGTACCACACAAACTAAGTAGTGGTATTGCCCAGTGTCAGTCTGTAGGTGGTGGTACCACTAGTACCCCGAAATCCGGGGATGTGACACTTTTTGGCTCCATCTTTGAAGCCAATGGGACCTATAAATACCCCACCATTTTCTGCATGAAAGGGCACGAAAGTGTGAACAAAATATTGAAGTCTTGGGGTGTGAAAGTGTTGTAAAAGTGTAAAGAGTCCTCCTCCCTTTCTAGTGTTGTGATCATTCAAGGGAGGTGTGAAGCTTGTAAGAGTTATCTCCTAAACTTATGAAAAGGAGAAAGCATTGTAAAATGTGGTTGGTCTTTGCCTATTGAAGAAATACCATTAGTGGACGTCGGTGACCTCGACGGAGAAGGAATCGGAAGTGGATGTAGGTTACAACGATCGAACCACTATAAATTTTGGTGTGCTCATTTCCATTCTACTTTTCATTACTGTTATTACTTTCTTAGATAATTTCTAGTTCTTTCATTCTAAAGTCAAGCACTTTCCAAAATCATTTTTTTACAAACAAAATATTTTACAAACCGATGATTTTCTCCACTGCACTAATTCACCCCCCCTCTTAGTGTTATTTTTGATCCTAATAGAAACCAATTGATAGAGTTTATGATCTAATCTACATTTGGAGTGATGTAGGACTAGCTTCGATCATGAAGAGACAATTAGAGCAGGAAGAATCAATGATGGGTCAGAGTGGAACATGTCAAAAGACTGGATGTCGAGTCGGAGGATCCATCGATATGTTGGCAGAAGGCTTTATGCCATGAGTTCAGGCATCGGGCCTAGAAGAGTGAACATTGCGCCAAGGAGATCGAAGTTACAGAGGTCAACATACCGATTAGGCAAAAGGTCACAAAAGAGGACGATGAGCCGAAGGATTGGAGAAAACACCGATGAACCAATGACATACCAGAAAACATGTAATTAATGCTTTGTAATAATTGTCTAGATCGAAGTAGTTTTAGTTCTAATTGGGTTGGTTTATAATGTAATTAGGTCAACTCAATTAGGGGCCCATTGGGCCTAAGTTGGGACTATTTTGGGCCAAGTGGAAGGCCCATTCGATCACCCATAAAAGGGTTAGGCGATGGTACTGCCCAGACACAATCTCCTAAACGTTGTCAAGCAGTGGTATCGCTAGTTTGGGCGGTGGTACCGCCCATACATAGTCTTCAAGACTATGTCAAGTGATGGTACTACCCAATGTCAAGATGTCAAGCGGTAGTACCTCTAGTCTGGGTGGTGGTACCGCCCACTATCAATGTTGTAGGCTGTGGTACCACCTAGCACAAGTGGTGGTACCGCCAGGACTTGGGAAACCTAGGATAAGACCTTTTTTAGCTCCATTTTTTAAGTTATTTAGGGTCTATAAATACCCTAGCTATTCCTGTATAGATATGCAAGAATTAAGCAGAAAGGGGAAATAATTCTAAGTTTTAAAAGTGTTGAAAAAATTGAGTTCCCTCCTCTTGGAGCTTAGATATTGTTCTAAGGGAGGTGTGTGAGGGTTATCTTAAGGGTGTAAAGGTTATCTCCTGAACTTATGAAAAGGAGAAAGAGTTGTAAAGGTAGTTGATCTTCGCCCATTGAAAGAAGATCAGTAGTGGAAGTTGGTGGCCGCGAGAGAAGAGGAATCGGGAGTGCATATATGTCACGATGACCGAACCACTATAAATCTGGTTTGCATTTCTGTTTTGCTTTTCATTATCACATTGTAAACTAATTTCTTATATTCACTATGCTTGTGAATCCATTTTCAAGTTAACATCTTTCCGATCGATATTCATCGAACGAGAATTTTCAAACCAATGTGATTTTATTATAAGCATTAATTTTCCCCCCCCCCCCAGTGCCGATTTTTGTCCTAACAATTAGTATCAAAGCTAAGTTTTTCTCGATTGGATTAACACCTAAGAGAGATGACTTTTTTTGGCTTTCATGAGGGTCTTTCTATTACTCGTTCTTCTATGTTCAATGGGACAGACTATACTTATTGGAAAACTCGGATGATAGTTTTCTTGCTTTCTTTGAACTTTGATTTATGGAATATCATTGAACTTGGTTTTCAAACTCCCTCTAAACCTATGAATGAATGGAATGAATTTGAGAAAAAATCATTTCTTTGAATGTTAAAGTGATGAACGCTTTGTTTTATGCTCTAGATAAAAATGAATTTAATCGGGTTTCTATTTACGAAACTGCACACGATATTTGACACACTCTTGAAATCACATATGAAGGCACTAGTAAAGTTAAAGATTCTAAGATAAATCTTTTGATGCTTGATTTTGAGTTATTTTATATGAAACCAAGCGAAACCATTGGAGATATGTACACCAATTTTACGGACATCGTCAATAGTTTAAAAGCTCTTGGCAAATATTTTTTGAATCTTGAACTTGTTAATAAAGTTTTATGATCTCTTTCTAAAAATTAAGATTTAAAAGTAATTGCAATACAAGAGGCAAGAGACTTAAACATGTTTCCACTTGAAGAACTTATTGGGTCTTTGATGACCTACAAAATGACTTGTATGGCACATGACGAACTTAAGAACAACATTCCAAAGAATAGGAAGGATTTTGTACTTAGAACAAAAGAAGATGTTAGGATCCCTTTATTTTCTAAGCTTTTGAATAATGTTTATTGAGTCTGTTTAGTTCAGTTAGAGTTAGGTAGAGGTTTATTTAATATTTATTTATTATTAGAGTCCAAGTCCTGGTGGACTTTAGGTGGAACTCTATAAATAGTGATGTAATCGTTTCTTTTCGGAGACAATGACATATTATTAAGTCTTTTGACAAACCCTAGAAGGTTGATCCCCTCGAAGTGATCAAGGAGGCCGATCCCCTCAAAGTGATCATCAAGAATATCGATCCCCTCGAAGTGATCATCCCCTTTCCCCTTTTCTCCCCTTTCTTCCATAATAAAACCCTAGGGTCTTATCATTTGGTATAAGAGCAACGATCCTTAGCCTTCTCACTGCAATTATCTTCATCTTCAAAAAAAAAAAAAAGAAGAAGAAGCCGCAACCATGCACCCCTGCTTCCCCTGCTTCCGGCCAACCCACCCGCCGCCGCTGCTCTCCGGCCAACGACCGACTCTACCCCGCTTCCCGGCCAAAGTCCACCATCGGCCATCGCCTCCCACCCGAGCCACAACCGCTGCCAGGAGATGATGCTGCCAGCGTCCATCCCAGCCCTACTGCCGCAGCCTCCCCATTGGTCCCAACCCTTGGCGATCATTGGTGACGCTGCTCCCAGCCGCGCCACCACCACTGCCAACCGTCGTAATCTTCTCCTCGACGATCCTTCGGCGTCACTAGTGGCTCCTTCTGCCGTGCGATAGAAATAGAGCTCCCGTTGTTGCTGCAGCCCCCCAGTCGATCCTTACTGCGACCCTCGCTGCCTCCTTCTCCACTACCGCCGCTACTTCCCGGCCGCTCGACCACCGCTGTCGTTGCTCCCCGACCACCAACCCCCCCCTCTCCAGCACCACCACCCCTGCTTCTCGGTAGCCTGCACCCCTGCTTCAGTCCGCCGCACCCTTGCTTCCCTTCTTCCCCATCGTCGCTACAAGGCAACTCCTACTCCACCATCGTCGTTGCTTCCCGGCCACTCGACCACCATCACCACTACTCCTCGGCCAGCGACCTTTGCCTCCTCGCTGCCCCATCTCGCTAGAGCAAGAAGAGCCATGGCCGCTACTTCCTGGCCAGCGGACCAACCCCCTCGTCGCTTCTACCGTCGACGATGCTGCCCTCAACAGTGCCACCACCGCTGCTAGCCCTCAGCGATCCTTCGGCATCGCCAATGGCTCCTTCTACAGTGCGATAGAAACAGAGCTCCCTCTGTTGCCATAGCACCCCCTGTCAATCCTTACCGTGACCCTCGCTGCCTCCTTCTCCACCTCCACCGCTGCTTCCCGACCGCTCGACCACCACCACTGCTGCTCCCCGACCACCAACCTCCCCCTCTCCAACACCGCCGCCCCTACTTCCCGGTAGCCCGCACCCCTGCTTCAGCATGCCACACCCCTGCTTCCCTTCTTCCCCACCACTGTTGCAAGGCAACTCCTTCTCCACTACCGCCACTGCTTCCCGGCTGCTCGACCACCACCGCCACTGCTCCCCTGCCAACGACCTTCCCGGCCAACGGACCAACCCCCTCGTCGCTTCTATCGTCGGCGATGCTGCCCCCAATGGCGCCACCATCGCTACCTCCCCTTGGGTCGCCGCTGTAGTCGCTCAACCATCCCTCCTCGCAGCTATCAAAATAAGGCAACCACGACCGCCGCAACCACTGTCGTTTCCTCAACCGCACGCGATCCCTTGGCATCACTAGCACCTCCTTCCATAGTGCGACAGAGACAGAGCAATGCTACCTTCCAACTGCGTCGTCGTAGCCACCGCAGCGATGAGCCCTTGGCAGCGCTGCCCCCAGCCACACCACCATCGCTGCCTCCCAGCCCTCAATAGTAGTGGTCCCTCCACGCAGCAACTGCAACAAGCATTGCTGCCTCCCACGTAGCGACCGCAGCAACCCTTCATTCCCATAATGCTACCATTGACTACATCACAACAGTAGCACCGAATAGGGCAATGATTGATGCCCTAGTCCCAACACCAAAAATAGGAGTTGAGATTACAGATTTGCAGTCTTACGCAATGGCCATCGATAACTCGGTGAAAGAACAAATGGAAGAATTGGAAATCAGAATTGAGAACGGATTGCAAGAAACACATAATGATTTCAAAAAGAGCCTACTGGTGAGCCTCAGCAAATTTCAATAAAATGGAGGCTCAAGTTCTACGTTGCACAGATCTGGAAATATAGGAAAAGGGCCCCAAGATTGTGACACAAACTACTCACACATGAAGGTGGAATTTTTAAGATGGGAAGATGGGGATCCGACCAGTTGGATCTCTAGGGTAGAACAACTTTTTCATTTTCACAGGACCCTAGAAGAATCCAAGGTAGAAATAGCCTTAATCTAGTTAGATAAAGATGCAATCTAGTGGTATGATTGGTATGAAACTTGCCATGAAGTTCCCTCGTGGGAGTAGTTCAAGAGAGGGCTTCTTGTTCATTTTGACCCATTAGAATATGAGAACATTAATGGACAGCTCATCAAAATTTGTCAGATTTCTACAGTGTTAGAATATTAGAACAAATTTGAACGATTGTCGAATCAAGCCAAAGATTGGTTTGAATGACAACTGGTGAGAACATTTATCGAAGGACTTAATCCAGATATCCAGTGTGAAGTTAAGGCTCGTCAACACCGCACTATGATAGCTGTGATCTCATTCGCACATCTACATGGGAAAAAAACTAGTAGGGAAAATCATGGAAACAAAAGTGATAACAACCAGATGATCAGCAAGCCACCCGACCCATCTATTCCCAACTGAAACCCTGACACCTGAAGACTAACCCAAGAAGAACTCAAGGAAAGATCAGCAAGAGGTTTGTACTATGATGAAAAGTGGAGTATGGAGCACCGATGTAAACAAGAGCAACTTCTGATAATTGAACCAATTAGAGAGGAACCGAAAGCTAAGAATGTGGACTCCGATCTTGAAGAGATAGATTTTAATGAAGATGTTGGACCTACCATATATACAATATATGCATTAACCGGCTACTCTAACCTGCAAACTATGAAAGTTGGCGGAACTCTGGAACATCAGCATGTTATAGTTTTGATTAATATTGGTAGCACTAACAATTTTATGGACAGTGAGATTGTTGACCAATTGGCCCACCACATTGAAGGTTATGACAAATTCGAAGTAAAGATCGCTGATGGACGGATTTTAACTTGGGATAGCAAATGTTCAAAGATAAAATTGATTATACAGGGCTAGGAGTTTCTTGCAATGATTACTACACTGAAATACCGACATGTTGCTTACACTATCAAAAATTGGAGACCATACTTACTTGATTAACGAGTTGTGATGCATTGCAGATAGCATATGACTGAAGTGCTGAAAGAGAAGCTCCCCGAGTTTGATACTACTCAGCCTTGAGGATAAGGCTGATTTGAAGGGGGAGGAATTGTTAGGATCCTTTTATTTTCTAAGCTTTTGAATAATGTTTATTGAGTCTATTTAGTTCTGTTAGAGTTAGGTAGAGGTTTATTTAATATTTATTTATTATTAGAGTCCAAGTCCTGGTGGACTCTAGGTGGAACTCTATAAATAGTGATGTAATAATTTATTTTCGAAGATAATAAAATATTATTAAGTCTTTTGGCAAACCTTAGGAGGCCGATCCCCTCGAAGTGATCATCAAGGAGGCTGATCCCCTCAAAATGATCATCCCCTTTTCCCTTTTCTCCTCTTTATTCCATGATAAAACCCTAGGGTCTTATCAAAAGACAACTCGAGCGAAAGCTCAAGTGATGATCAACTTGATCTCCTAACAACAAAGTTTAAAAATTCATAAAACAAGAATTAAAAAATAAAAATAAACTTAAAAAGAAGAGGTTGCCAAAGAAGAAGAAGACACTCAAGGCGATTTAGGACAAATCGAGTACCTCTAAAGATAAGGAGAAAACCAACAAAGATAAAGTGGTGAACTCTACCTTGGTGGCTCTTGATGATGAGGTAAATGACTCTCCCAAAACCTCTTTACCTTACAATAAAATTACTTGAGTTGTTTGATGATTTTAAATTAGTTAGTAAAAAATATAAAATAAAAGAATAAAAAAAAAACTTGAGTATGCTCATATGAAATCAATCACATGAATAGAAACAACTAAAAAGAGGAAACTATTTTTTCTTGAAAAGTTCTTTATCTTTAAAGCTTTGGAGATTTTTTAATAAGAGATTGATGAATCTAGTTTGTCATTTAGAATTTGTTGAAAGTAATTTTGATGATTTGATAAATTGAATGAGTTGAAAATAATGATGAATGTTTTGAAAATAAATGTTTGTATCATATTTGATGATTTTACATTTTAAAATTATCCTATTTATTCTTGCTCAGACAAACAAATCCCTAGTTATAGCCATTTGGATTGAGAGAGAAAGAGTTCTTTGGGAGAATACGATTAGAGCGAGACTCGAGTAGAAACCGTATAGGCATGATAGTACCATACCTAGCATACGGTCTTTGGGATATTATATGGATGAGAGACTATAGATACATAGTAACTAAGGATAGATAAGTCTAATGGATTGGAGTCTCTTATATCGTTTGGGGACTACGATGTAATGGCCTAGTACGTCCGTAGTCGATTAGTTAAGTGAATTATTATGGAGATAATAATTCATTGAGCTAGAACGAGTTCTGACAGGTATGATTCTTGAGCCAACTCGATATTGGGCCTAAAGGGTCATACATATATAGTAGGTGTTACAACGAGTAGAGGTTCAGATATGAGATATCCGTCAGAGCCCCTATCTTATTAGATATCCAATAAGCCCCTAAATTATTGGATCCTATGGATGAGATCCAATAAGAGCCAATGAGAGATTATTGGGTAGAGACCCACTAAACTAAGAGGCTTGGGTAGTTGAATGGAGATCTAGTACCTAATAGGGTAGGATCCATTAGGGTTTAGTTAACAAGAGTCCTCTACAAATAGGAGGGAAGCAAAGGGCCATAGGCTAGACCCTTTTTGGTTTCTACCTCTTATTCTCCTCTGCCCCTCTCTTCCTCAACCTATAGCCCCTAATTAGGGCATGTAGACAGCAAGAAGGGTCGCCCCTTCTTGATTGTATGGTGTGCGCAGCGAAGAGGACTATGCAATGATTTGAGGAGCGTCTTCGCAACCCTTGTCATGTGAATCACCGTTAGAGAAGGGGACAGTTGACCTCCTTCATCCTCTCTCATAGATCTGAGAAATTCAGAGATATACGATCTCCCTAGGTAACACAATATTCTTATATGCATAGTTTTTTTGTTTCGTGGGTTTTTGCGTACTAATCTTTGCATGACGATAAGAGAGTTTTTTTTATGGAAATCTAGGATTTTATTTTTTTGTTTTTCCACTACATATGTGATGTCACCCTAGATTTCCCTACAATAGTATCGGAGTTAGGTTGTTTGTGCAAAAGATTTATTTTTAAACTGCGAGTATTGTGTTCAATCGTGTAGAATTATTTTGTGTGATTGCTACGATTTTTTATCGTAGTTTTCAAATCTATACTACACCTTTTCTCGCTGTTAAGAGGTTTTTTAAAGAGGGATTTTGATGTTAAATTTATTGACACAAAAGGGGAAGAAAGGGCAGCAATTGTTGTTGCCCTTTGGATTGGTCGAAGGTTGTTTGCAACCTTCGCCGAGAGCACCACCTTGTTGCTCTAGGCCAGGCCAAAAGCTGTAAGGCCGAGAGCTACTAGGAGTTCTTAGCCATGGGGGCGGCAGTCCTGGCTGTAAGGGGCACCCTTAGCGGCTAGGACTCTTGGCCGCATTGTCACGAACTTAGTTGGTTTTGCCTAAGTCGTGCGGCACCCTTGCGTGTCCGTCCGCAATGGTCAGCCTCCTCGAAACCTCTTGTGGTCCCTTAGGACCTACAAAAGAGAAAATGGGTTAGTGAAAGCGCCTTACTCGGGATTCACAAGCAAACATTTCAAAAAACACTTCATAACCAATGCAAATTACAAACAGATTTCACAAGCTCTGAACGGTCGCACAACAAATGATCCAAAATGGTCCACTACAAACTGAAATCTCCCACAAGTGTCCACATGCACAATATTTATTTACAAGCCTAAAATGGCCGCTAAACCCAACTAAATTGAGGCTATAAAGCCTTCGACTATCCCTCTACATGCTGCACAAAGCATGAACAAACCAAAAGATACGGACATACATGAGCATTACATTAAACACCTTGTTTATAATTGTCTGTGATATTCTCCCCCACTTATTCCTTCGACGTCCTTGTCGAAGCCATTACTGACACTACAACTCCTCGCCTTTGCTAAGTCTTCAATCTTCTGCTCTAACTGCAATGAACCTCTTGGCTCCCAGTTGCTCTTCACTGCCATTGTTGAGTAGTCGAACATTTAATCCACCATGTTGTTTCAACTCGCCAATGACTCTGACTCTAGTATGGGTTTGGCAGAGTTGTGTTGATCCCTGTTGGTTCTTGCGGATCCTTCAGATGAAGGAAAAAAACCATCCTTACTATGCGCTAGTCTCTCAAATGCCTCATACTGCTTGAACTGGGTGGATGCTTGTTGAAGCTTTAATGAGCACTGCCTCGCAAACTTTCATAGTTTTTGGGTCCTTCCTCCACAAAATTTGCCTATCGACTCTTCTTTCACTTAGTTGTCACTTTCAAATAGGTTCGCATCACTTTCGCTTTTGATTGACATTCTATTGAGAAATGAAGTGGATAATCTACTCTCAATAGCACTGATCAGCATTGGTGAGGATTTGACAACTATTATCTTCCATTTGGTTTCTTCGAAGGGTCTTTGAACATATGCAGAGCTCCTTTACTGAATAGATAAGAAAATTGGGGTACTTAGTTTCGCCCATTCTCTTAAGAGTTGAGAAGGCAAAGGTTACTTGACTTCGCTTAACTCCTCGAGGGTTGTACTCCATGTATTGAGATGGTTACTAGCCTTCGCCCACTCTTTGCTCACACTTCTGGAGCATTTGAAGTATTTGCACACCTTGCATTGAGTTAGCTACTATGATTCACCTTCTCAATGTCATTGAACTTCTGGAATGCAGGAAGTTTTCACCCCATCTTAGAGTATGTCTCTAATAGGTTTGGTCGCATCTGGGATTGTACCATCTTCTCCATCAACCCTGCCTCCTACTCCACTGAGTAGAAATGGTACAGCACCGCATACTACCTACTTTGTTCCTTGGTCGTGCACTTTTGCATAACCCAAAGTCCTTCACTTTCGGCTATCTTGATGAGAAGCTCGTTGACACCGATCTTACGAAGTTCCTTGTGTAACATCCCTCATTTTTGAAAATTTATAAGGACTTATTTGTAAATATGAGGTTTTTTTTTAATAATTTTTTAGCACTAAATATATTTTTTATATATATTGAAAATATTGTGAGGGACCAAAAGGTGAATCTCATTAATTGAAGGTGATTTGTCAAAGATTCACATTAAGAAAATAAAATAAAATGGAGGACAAGTGACATTAGCAAGGATGAGCCACTTGCATTTATTCTAAATATGACATCTAAACCTCCATACATGCTTGCCACCTCACTATTTTAGCATGAGCCAAACCTAAGTAATTTAAGGCACAATTAAGGGAAACTTTACAGCCAACGTAACTTGAGAAGAGGAGAAGGAATTGAAGGAGAAGAGAAAGAGAAAGAATTGACGAAGAAAAATTTTTATCTTGGCTTAAGGTTTTGCATCAATTCCCCCACATTTGGAAATCAAAACTTTTTAAGTCAAGTATTCTAACCTATCCGAGAGATAAATTTTGATATTTGTTTTCACCTTGATTTTGAGAAAATTGGAAGATTGTGGCTGCATGTAAGATATCTATGCTGTTTATACATAAAATGTTGAATCTAGAATTTTTCAGATTTTGAACTTTTGGCCATAACGTTTTGCACCAAATTCGGATTGAGGAAAAACCTCTTTCATATGGAAGAAGACTTATAGAGCTTTCATTTGATATAAAAATTGAAAGATTTGGAGTAAATTTACCTATCCAAACAAAAGAATGAAAAGACCTTATGTGTTCGGTAAAACAGATACTACAGCTTCTAACCTTCTGTTACTAAATTGCTCATAACTCTCTAGTCAAAACTCAGAATTATGCAAAACTTAGTTCTTTGGAAACTAGATTCGCATATCATTCTTTTGAAAACTAATTTGGAAATTTTGAAGTATGTTTTCCTTCTGAAACATCTGTTTAAAATGATTCTATCAATTCTACAAAATAGAGATGATTAATTCTAACCTTCTGTTACTAAATTGCTCATAACTATCTAGTGAAAACACTGAATTATGTAAAACTTAGTTCATTGGAAACTAGATTCACGTATCTTTTTTTTGACACCTAATTTGGAAATTTTGAAGTATGTTTACCTTCTAAAATATCTGTTTAAATTGATTCTATCAATTCTGCAAAACAGAGATGATTAATTCTGACCTTCTGTTACTAAATTGCTCATAACTCAATTGCTCATAACTCTCTCATGAAAACTCTGAATTATGCAAAACTTAGTTCTTTGGAAACTAGATTCGCATATTTTCTTTTGACACCTAATTTGGAAATTTTGAAGTATATTTTCCTTCTAAAACATCTGTTTAAATTGATTCTATCGATTCTGCAAAACAGAGATGATCAATTCTGACCTTCCTTTAATCTATTTATTGTAACTTCCTGTTACGAACTCAAAAAATTTAGAGGTCTAAGTTCATCTAAAATTAGATTGATACAGCTTTCTAATGACACCTATTTTTAGTGAATTAGAGCATGCTTGGTCGCTCAAACAATTCAGGAAATGTACTATTCAAATTCTGCCAGAATTGAAAACTTTGTTGAGTTTTGCCTATTCAAGTTTCATCCTATTGGAAATTTGTTTTCTGCTAAATTATTCTTCAATTGAGCTTTATATTAGTCCATTAAAATTCTTATATTGTTCATCCTGAAATTATTGTATGTCTGAAATTTAATTATGAAATGCTTTGTTTGTATTTCCTTGTTTGATAAAGGCACACGCATATTTCCGTTGTTCCGCATGTGCTT